>LR756402.1:190841-223341 GCA_902729485.2 Mus minutoides | reverse complement strand
ATGGGAAGCTACCACTTCCTCTCACCCAAAGAGAGAACCCGAGCTGGTACACCCAGAGAAACCAAACCCTGTCTTGAACCCCCCCCCAAAAAAAACCTTCTATGCAGTAGAGAACAGCAGTGCTAGGATTACAAGCGCGTTCTAGCACATAGCTTTATTGGTTTTGTTTTCGGGTTTGTTTTGTTTTTTTGTTTTTGTTTTTTCAGTCACCCAGGGAAACCAAGCAAGGTAGTGCAGGTTTTGTATTATAATTCCCGGATTCCCAGTCCAACAGGGCTTATGGCCCCAGCCTATCCAATACATGACCCCAAGGCCATATGCCTCAGAGAACCAGAAGCCAGCAGCCATACCTGTTCCGCAATCTCCTGTCGCTTCAGTTCCAACATCTTCTGTTGCTCGTTGGTGTGATCCATGATGTTCCGCCCCCCAATGAGTAGCTTGCTTTCCATGGCCTGAGAACACAAGGAGGGGCAGAATCAGAGACCAGACTAGCAAAGGGCCATAGGATCTCAATTTTGAATTTTGTGTTTGTTGGTCGCAGCGTCTAACCTTAAACCTTCTATGCAAGCAGGGCATGGTGGCGCACACCTTTAATCCCAGCACTTGGGAGGCAGAGGCAGGCGGATTTCTGAGTTCGAGGCCAGCCTGGTCTACAAAGTGAGTTCCAGGACAGCCAGGGCTTCACAGAGAAACCCTGTCTTGGAGAAAGAGAGAGGGAGAGAGAGAGAGAGAGAGAGAGAGAGAGAGAGAGACTCTCTTCCTCCCTCCCTCCATCCCTTTATGTAATGTAGCCAGGGATAGCCTTGAACTTCTGATTTTCCTGTTTCCACTCCATAAGTCCATTCCAAGCAGGACCACAGAGCAGAGACTCCGCCCCTTTTCCCTTTGATCCTTTTAGGAGAAGACATAAAGCATATCCGGATGGATGGAGCCTTGTAGCCGTTGGTGGGAACAAAGTTTTTCCCTCCAGCCCCTAGAGCTGAGGCACAAAGCTCCCATGGTGGACAGGATACTTAAGGATGAAAAGAAGAGAGAAGCCCTTTGGGAATAAAGGCACCTGATCTCTGCTATGGATACAAGTAGCGGCTGGGTCACCATGCCTGTGAGAAGGGTGGGTGGCAATCTATTCCTGGCAGCCGAGCCCCAGATGGCATGCAGCAGGAGGAGAAATGGCAGTCACTGGGCAGCCCAGCCCTGTACTGAGTTCCTGACTCGGGAAGACAGCTCATCACCAGGGCAGCAGGAAACCTTGGTCTAATCTTGGGCTGCTAAGGAAATCAGAACAACACAAGGGAGAGATTCCACAGCAACAGGGGACAAAATGAGGCCCCAGAGGCTGCATCAGCTTTAGACACCACCTACAAGGCTCCAGCTCTGCCCAGTCAGGCCCCTCGGTCCTCACATCGGCAGCGTCAGAAACTCACTTCTATTCTGGACAGCTCACAAGCACAAGAAGCACAATTTCAGCTGCTAAACAGAACCCTCAACATGGGAACATCTCAAATAGGAAACTGTTCATTTCCACATATAACAAATAGAGGGGGGAGGGAAAGGAAAGGGACAAAGAAAGGGAGGAAGGATAACTAGTCTTGGACCACCAGTGAGAAAATAACAGATCTATATCCCATGTCCCCAGACTTGCTGTGTGAAAGCCCCCACCCATCAGCACCTTCAGCAGGTGCATCTGAAACCCAATGCTGACACAAAAATGGATTTAAACAAAGTGTGACTCCCTGAAATGCACTGTCACCATCGGGAGGAAGAGGACACTTTCCTCGGACAGCCAACTACCCTTTGATTTCATCGATGGCTTCTTGGAAGATTGGCATCACCTTGAGCCACTGGAAGAAAGTGGCTGTCTCCCCACTGGAATTTGTCCCAGTGGGACCAGCTGACGTGTCTGAGGGCTCTCAGAGCTGGGGGTGCTGCCAGGCTGTGACAGGGGGATGGGCAGCCCCCTTCGAGCATCACATCATTGGGAACAGAGCAGAACAGGGGTTAAAGCATGCTGTGGGGAGGTCGGAAGCTGGCTCCTGCAGTGTGGCTGGATAGATGGAGTTGCAGTAACTCACATCAGCTCTGTAGTCACAAAGACAAAGGAGAGAGCAAGGGGCTGTGGAGGGGCAAACTATCTTTGATGCACACCATAGCCCTCTGCACCGTGGATGACTGTCTTTCTTTTCTTTTCTTTTCTTTCTTTTTTTTTTTTTTTTTTCTTTTCGAGACAGGGTTTCTCTGTGTAGCCCTGGCTGTCCTGGAACTCACTTTGTAGACCAGGCTGGCCTCGAACTCAGAAATCCACCTGCCTCTGCCTCCCCAGTGCTGGGATTAAAGGTGTGCGCCACCACGCCCGGAGGATGGCTGTCTTTCCATCTAACCAGCCCATTGCTGTCACAGGATTAACTCATCTTGACTCCTCTCAGTTCATTTATAATTTGTTTAACCCTCTACATTGGTGCCCTTGGCAGCTTGTCTCTGCATAGCCTTGTGCTCATCCCTATGAGTGGCCAGTCACCATCAAATGCTTCTCAGTGCAGTTCACATCACTGTCTCCTCTTTGTCCTTACTGATACCCACTGACCTCCCTAAAATCTTGAAGACTAGCTTGGACCACCCATAGGCTTTTACAGTCCCAGTTTCCTCTTCCATCCATCTGGGTCGCCAAAAACACAAGTCTAAACAATGTCAAATTATCAATGGGCTTCTACTCCCCACAGGAGGATATCTGACATTATCTTCTCCCATCTTGAAAGACCTAGCAGGAACAGCTTAGGAAAATGTCTTCGATCCCTGCAAAGCTGCCGGTTCAGACCTCCTCCACAACCAGGGCACATTCCTACCATTTCCCCATTCCCTGTCTCATCCTATTAGCTCTATGAAGGCAGGAGTCCTGCCTCCCCTATCTGTCAGGGTACCAGTACAGTCCTTAATGGACAGCAGTGCCCCGTGAGTATTTGAGGAATGGTACATATCCTTGGGATCATCCCAAGGCAGGCCCCAAGCCTTTTTACTGGATTCCATGCCAGCTCCTTTTATCCATTAACTCATGTTCCCTGTCATGGGGAATGGGGAGAGGTGTGAGGCGAAGCCCCGAGCTAACACACCCTAACACTTGAATAACAAGTTTCTAAAGGCCTGCCATTCAGCCCAGTCTCCATAGTTGGCACATTGTCCACTCCAGCCCTGAACCTTCCCTCAGCTTTTTATGTAACTCTAGCATCCTTTACTTTGGCACTAAGCAAAAAGATAATACTTCTCAAATTTTGCCGCATATTGGAATCACCTGGGAAAGTAACAGGCCACCCAGACTCTGCATCTCTTTCTGTGGACATGACTTTGTGGGTAAAAGGCTTGCTGTGTAAGCATAATAAACCTGAGTTTAATTCAGCAGTGCTAAGAGGGGTGGTGGAGACAGGAAGGTCCCTGTGACCTGCTGGCCAGCCAGTCTAGGGTCACTGACAGAACTTGTCTGAGACAATAAGGTGGGTAAGGTGGGAAGAGATAGTGGGTAATAGTAATGTCAACATTTGGCTTCCATAGGCACATACACACACACACACACACACACACACACACACACACACCTTCATTTTCCTAAGTCCCCAGATGATTTATGTGTCCCTGTGTTGAGGACTTTAGAAAACGGGACCAGCAATGGGAAAAGCAACACACTTTTAGTAAAAGATTGTGCCTGCCCTCTCAGAGTTCTTTAAACTGGGACAAAATTACTGCAGCACTAGGGAAACCAGTAGCTAGAACTTTAGATTTTAAAACTCCCCATGAAAAGGTTGTACATCAGTGGTCATTCAACATTGCATGGGGATGTGGGGGATGGAGAAAGGGAAGTGGGTTGGGGAAGGAAACACATAGAGTGTGTGGAAAAATGCACAAGTATGGAATGGCAGATTTATCTGTTATAAACTATTCAAGGAAGCTGGGCCATGGTGGTGCACACTTTTTTTTTTTTTTTTTTAAGATTTATTTTTATTTATTATATGTAAGTACACTGTAGCTGTCTTCAGACACTCCAGAAGAGGGCACCAGATCTCATTACGGATGGTTGTGAGCCACCATGTGGATGCTGGGATTTGAACTTATCACCTTCGGAAGAGCAGTCGGGTGCTCTTACCCGCTGAGCCATCTCACCAGCCCCAGGTGGTGCACACTTTTAATCCCAGCTCTTGGGAGGCAGACTTGGGGAGATGTCTGTGAGTTCCAGGCCAGCCAAGGCTACACAGAGAAACTCTATCTTGGCTGGGCGTGGTGGCACACGCCTTTAATCCCAGCACTCGGGAGGCAGAGGCACGTGGATTTCTGAGTTTGAGGTCAGCTTGGTCTACAAAGTGAGTTCCAGGACAGCCAGGGCTCTACAGAGAAACCCTGTCTCGAAAAACCAAAAAAAAGAAAGAAAGAAAAAAAGAAAGAAAGAAAGAAAGAAAGAAAGAAAGAAAGAAAGAAAGAAAGAAACTCTATCTTAAAAACAAAAACAAGGGGGCTGGTGAGATGGCTCAGCAGGTAGGAATGCTGACTGCTCTTCTGAAGGTCCTAAGTTCAAATTCCAGCAACCACATGGTGGCTCACAACCACCATAATGAGATCTGATGCCCTCTTCTGGTGTGTCTGAAGTCAGCTACTTACATATAAATATAACATAATAAATAAATACATACATAAATATAATATAATAAATCTTTTAAAAAAAACCCACAAAAACAAAAGGCTGAAGAGATGACTCATCGGTTAAGAACATTGGCTGCTTTTCCAAAGGTCATGAGTTCAATTCCCAGCAACCACATGGTGGTTCACAACAATCTGTAATTGGATCTAATGCCCTCTTCTGGTGTGTCTGAAGATAGTACAGTGTATTCATATATACATAAAATAAATAAATCTTTAAAAAAATACCCCCCCTGGGGCTGGTGAGATGGCTCAGCGGGTAAGAGCACCCGACTGCTCTTCCGAAGGTGATAAGTTCAAATCCCAGCATCCACATGGTGGCTCACAGCCATCCGTAACGAGATCTGGCACCCTCTTCTGGAGTGTCTGAGGACAGCTACAGTGTACTTACATATAATAAATAAAATAAATATTTAAAAAAAAATACCCCCCCAAAACAAACAAAAAAACTGTACAAGAAAGCACATACTGATTAAATGCTCAATTTCACAGATACTGTCAAATCATTCTAGGTCGTAAGGAACAATGTGAACTGATGAAAGAGAGAAAGAAAGAAAGAAAGAAAGAAAGAAAGAAAGAAAGAAAGAAAGAAAGAAAGAAAGAAAGAAAGAAAGAAAGAAAGGCAAGCTTTTGTTACAGCTTTCCATTTGAGGGGGAAGTGATCCTGACTCTGCTCATTAAATGATAGCTGTGGGCAAGGAGCTGTGAGCCAGAACAGGACAGGAGGGGAGGGAGGGATTCTCTACTGCTCCCAGAAACAGCAGCTTAATGTGCTGCCACAGCCGAAAATTTTACAGCAGTGGCCAAGAACCTTTGTGAAGGCTTTTTGGAAACAGAATGAATTGTCCCCTTGCAGAGAGCAATGACGCAGCCAGATCTAGAGTGCTGTGTACAGTTTCATTTCAAACCTCCAGGGACTCAAAGGAGCCAGGAGAGTCACAGAAGGGCAACAAAGACCTTCCCATGGCTACGTTAGAGACAGGAGTCTCTGGGCTGCAATGACAAAGGTTAAGAGGCTGTCTTGGAACTCATTCAGGAGACCAGGCTGGCCTCGAACTCAGAGATCTGCCTGCCTCTGCCTCCCTAGTGCTGGGATTAAAAGTGTGCACCACCACTGCCCAGCTTTTATTTTGTTTTTGAGTCAGTCTTATTGGTAGTGAGATTAACCTGGAACTTACTGTATAGACTAGGCTGTCCTTGAACTCGTGTGATCCTTCTGCCATTCAGGCATGTGACTGTTGAGTGAACACGTAGACCTTTGATATCCAGCCTCCATCTTCCCCTGGTACCTATATCTAGGCTCACATTCTCCTTATCCAAAGGCTACATATTACCTGGCTACATATCCCATCTGCACATCATCAGACAGAATACGAGCTGGCTATCAAGCCTGGCATCTAGAACACCAACCAAGACTATATGAGTCCCTAAGATCCCAGCCACTCATCCACAGTCACCATGCCATTAAGATCTCCTGGATGGCCGGGCGTGGTGGTGCACGCCTTTAATCCCAGCACTCGGGAGGCAGAGGCAGGCGGATTTCTGAGTTCGAGGCCAGCCTGGTCTACAAAGTGAGTTCCAGGACAGCCAGGGCTAGACAGAGAATCCCTGTCTCGAAAAACCAAAAAAAAAAAAAAAAAAAAAGAACACATCTTCCGCCAGACGGTGGTGGCGCATGCCTTTAATCCCAGCACTTGGGAGGCAGAGGCAGGCAGATTTCTGAGTTCCGAGGCCAGCCTGGTCTACAGAGTGAGTTCCAGGACAGCCAGGGCTACAGAGAAACCCTGTCTCGAAAAACCAAAAAAAAAAAAAAAAAAAAGATCTCCTGGATGATGACTAACTACCCATTTCCACCCCATTCTACTTATTCAGTGTCCCTCTCCTCAGCTGGTCCCGCCCAGGCCAAATGACCACTGAATCTGCATTATTGCTTTCTTGCTAAGTAAGTCTTGCACATTTACCCAAACCCTCAGTGTCTGCCAGGCTTGGCAGACAAGACCAGCCTTGTGTTAGGAAAGGGGGCTAGTCCTGGTGTGAAACCAAGATTGGGGTCCAGGGGCAAAGTCTCAGCCCATGCTATTTGACTCCCACACTGTGAAATATGTCAAACACCATCTTCTTTGGTTTTTTGTATTGTTTTTTTCTTTTTCTGTTCTTTCTAAGGATAACACACTCATCTCCTTTGCCTTGGAGATCTCTCTCCTTAGCCATCGCCTATGGAAAGCAGAGGGAAGGGAGGGATGCTGGTCCTAAGGAAAAGTCCCTGGAGCTCTCAGCTGCATGGGTCAGTGCTTCCTTTTCAATCTTTCAAGGCATGGGTGCGGGTGGGTGGGGCCTGGGGACAGGACCATTTACCTCTCTGCATGTTAAACAGGTCCAGTGTGAGTAAAAGGCTGTGGGATAGAGCAGATCTGACTGGGAGCTCCAGGGCACCATGGTCTGAGTCTTGAGAGAGGGAAACTGAGCACACGATGACCAGGTAGACATTGGGAGTCATTGCTGCAGAACTCCATGCATTTGAGACAGGACACAGAGGCCCAGAAACGCAGCTCTCCAAGCTTGGTGTCTCCTCACTAAGGAATCTGTGTGCATAACTCCTGTTACATTAACTCTGCTTTCCAAGTAATTTCCCATTTTGATTAGGGCTCCACCACAGGGTATCAGAGGCAGTTGGGTGCTGTACAATTAACAGGATCACCACAGGGGACATGTCAGCTTGTAGACACAGCCTTGAATTTTCAGAGTTCACTTTTCCCAGTTCCAGGGAGCAGGAGTATAAAACCAGTGGCTGAACTGCGAATGGAGGTATACACTTGTGATCCTAGTACTTGAGAGGCTCAGGCAGGAAGACCACAAGTTCAAGGCCAGTGTGTGCTACACAGCAAGATTTCAGTAGAAGGAGGGGAGGGGAAAAAGGAAGGAGGCGGGGGATTTCAATCAGTTGCTTGCTTAATGTACAAGAGACCCTGGGTTTGATCCTCAGCACCCCAAAAACCAGGCACGGTGACACATTACTATAGGTGTACTGAGAGAGAGAGAGAGAGAGAGAGAGAGAGAGAGAGAGAGAGAGAGAGAGAACCAGAGGAGCTGGGAACCGCCCACCCCCCACTACCCCCCCAGTGCTTTTCATTAAGTGTTGGTCAGAAAAGCTAAAAGGGCATCAGCCAGGCCACTTCTTTGGGGAAGATACCATCAAGTGTGAGTCTACAAGAACAGAGAAGGCAAACCAGCTTTGGCCTGTTACTGCCAGCTATGCTGAGGCACACTACAGAAGACAAGAATCTCAGATGCATCTTGCTCTATATCTGTGGCTAGAATGGGTCTCTTTTATAAAAATCGCATGCATATATTAAAGGACTCACAAGTAGAGGTCAGAGGACATCGTTGCAGGAGTCAGTTTTCTTCTTCACCCTGTGCACCTTAGGCGATCAGGATAGCACCTCAGTCACTATCTCCCCAGTCCTGGACCAGATCGTTTTCCCCTTCATCATTAGAACATTATGACATGACATTACACTTGTGGTCACTACTTGACACATAATAAAACTAAGGTTGGGCTGGTGAGATGGCTCAGCGGGTAAGAGCACCCGACTGCTCTTCTGAAGATGATGAGTTCAAATCCCAGCAACCACATGGTGGCTTACAATCACCCATAATGAGATCTGACGCCCTCCTCTGGTGCGTCTGAAGTCAGCTATAGTGTACTTATGAATAATAATAAATGAATCCTTGGACCGGAGAGAGCAGGGACTGAGCGAGCGGGGCCGACCAGAGAGAGCGGGGCTGACCGGAGCGAGCAGGGCAGACCAGAGCGAGCAGGGTTGACCGGAACAAGGAAAAAAAAATAAATAAAACTAAGGTTCAGACTTTCCCACGGTTATAGAGCAGCCAAGAGGATATCTGGATGCTAACCCAACTCCAAGTCAGTGCTCTTATCTCTGTTCCTAGCTACCCAATGGGTTCAGGGCAGCAGTATGTGGAAAGAAGCTGCATTTGATCTTTGTATTTTTGCTGACTCAAGAGCCAACAGGAAAAATCAGAGCACATTGACTTCTTTTCCAGCTGAGACAACTTTTGCCTGTGATGGGCACTTATGGGGCCTCTGGGATGAGGGTGGGCTAGGGAGCTCTTACCCATACACTGGGTAAGGCTCTATCATTAGAATCAGAGAGGCTGAAGCCTGGAAGGCACATGGGAAGGGTCCACAGTACAAGATGTGTACCCAGATAGCATGGAGAGTGCTGGGCATGAGAGTGAGCCTTTCCTCATATGCTCTGCCCCCTCTGTTACAGCATCTGAGGTGTCAGCCCTCTGGGTTTCAGAGGACTTATCTGTAAAGTAGGAGCTAGAACACACTCTCTTACAAGCTTTGGTTAAAGAAGATCAGTTAGGCAGTAGATAGAAGTGCTTCATAAAAGACCTAGCAGGAGAGCTAGGAATGTAGCTCATTAGGTAGAACCCAGGCCTAACAAAGCCTTGGGTTCCATGATAACATTGCAAAAATAAATCAGTTAGTGGTGATGGTGCACATCTCTAGTCCTAGCACTACCGAGGGAGAGGCAGGTAGATCTCTGAGTTCGAGGCCAGCCTGGTCTACAGAGTCAGTTCCAAGAGAGTCAGGGCTACACAGAGAAACTGACTTGGGAAACAACAACAGCAAAAACAAACAAACAAACAAACAAACAAATCAAGCACAAGGAAATGAAATGTGGGTAACTCACTGGCTGAACCACTGGGATGCACTCACCACTCATGGCAAAAAAACCCCATCTCAACAGTCCCTGCTTCCATCTCTTAAAGAGACAGCCATTCCTACCCAGCTCTCTTTCTCCTTTTCAGGCACCCTGACTGCAGAAGAAAGGAGAGATGAAGGGGAGAGGATGAATAGGTCTATTTTCAAATGAATAGAGCTATTTTCAGTGGTTTTCTGCCCTGGGGACATAAACCGGGACAGTATATCTGAGTCTCCTCAGAGAGCTCAAATGCAATGTAAATGACTGATGTTTCAAGTGCCAAGAATACTCTCATTAGGAAAAAGAAAAATTAGAGATTGGGAAAAACATTGGCCAGAAGTGAGGTAGGCCAGGCTCTGGTCCCAGCACTGGAGAAGGTGGGAATGCCCAGAAGTGCTCCTTCCATGCCAGAGAGGAGCACTAAGAAAAGGGTGGGGCCATTCCCTGCAATGAGCAGAGGAGGAACACCTAGGCTGACCTGTTCATTCACCCTCACAAAGCAAAACACTGTGCTGACCACGCAGGAGGCAGAGGCCAAGACATCCAAGGCTACACAGAAATACCCTGTCTCAAAGATTATTACACTTATTTATTTATTGTGTGCGCACATGTGTGTACTTGTGCTGTGGTGGTGGTGGGCATGTTGGAGTCGGCGGCCATTGTCTTTACCCTGAGGCATCTATGTCACTGGACTTGCCATTTCCCTCTTGTATTTGTAATTTTCTAGAAGGTTCTCTCCAATACCTGACATGCAAACCAGGAAAAGAGTGTCAAACGTGACAAAATCTAAGCCTACAGAACTCCAAATAGGCTGGACCAGAAAAGAAATTCCTCCCAACACATAATTATCAAAACAACAAACGCACTAAATAAAGATAGAATAGTAAAAGCAGTAAGGGAAAAAGGTCAAGTAACATATAAAGGCAGGCCTATTAGAATCACTCCAGATTTCTCACCAGAGACTATGAAAGCCAGAAGATCCTGGACAGATGTTATACAGACACTAAGAGAACACAAATGCCAGCCCAGGCTATTATACCCAGCAAAACTGTCAATTACCATAGATGGAGAAACCAAACTAAATTCACACAATATCTTTCCACGAATCCAGCTCTTCAAAGGATAATAACTGGAAAACACCAACTCAAAGAAGGAAACTACACCCTAGAAAAAATAAGAAAGTAATCCTTTAACAAAATTAAAGGAAGACAGTCATAAGAACAGACTCACATCTTTAACATCAAAAATGACAGGAAATAACACTAACTTTTCTTTGATTTCTCTTAACATCAATGGACTCAATTCCCCAATAAAAAGGCATAGACTAACAGACTGGCTAAATAAACAAGACCCAACATTTTGCTGCTTACAGGAAACCCACCTCAGAGACAAAGACAGACACTACCTCAGAGTAAAAGGCTGAAAAACAATTTTCCAAGCAAATGGCTCAAAGAAATAAGCAGGAGTAGCCATTCTAATATCGAATAAAATTGACTTTCAACCCAAAGTTATCAAAAAAGACAAGGAGGGGCACTTCATACTCATCAAAGGCAAAATCCACCAAAATGAACTCTCAATTCTAAATATCTATGCTCCAAATGTAAGGGCAGACACATTCATTAAAGAAACTTTAGTAAAGCTCAAAGCACACATTGCACCTCACACAATAATAGTGGGAGACTTCAACACTCCACTCTAACCAATGGACAGATCCTGGAAACAGAAACTAAACAGAGATACAGGGTCACTAACAGAAGTTATGAATCAAATGGATTTAACAGATATCTATAGAACATTTTATCCTAAAACAAAAGGATATACCTTCTTCTCAGCACCTCATGGTACCTCCTCCAAAATTGACCATATAATTGATCACAAAACAGGCCTTAACAGATACAAAAATATTGAAATTATCCCATGCATCCTAACAGATCACCATGGACTAAGGTTGATCTTCAACAACAGCAGAAATAATAGAAAGCCAACATTCACATGGAAACTGAACAACACTCTACTCAATGATACCTTGGTCAAGAAAGAAATAAAGAAAGAAATTAAAGACTTTTTAGAGTTTAATGAAAATGAAGCCACAACATACCCAAACTTATGGGACACATTGAAAGCAGTCCTAAGAGGAAAACTCATAGCCCTGAGTGCCTCCAAAAAGAAACTAGAGAGAGCATATACCAACAGTCTGACAGAACAACTAGAAACCCTAGAATGAAAGGAAGCAAATTCACCCAAGAGGAGTAGACGCCAGGAAATAATCAAACTCAGAGCAGAAATCAACCAAGTGGACACAAAAAGAACTATTCAAAGAATCAGCCAAACCAGGAGCTGGTTCTTTGATAAAATCAACAAGATAGATAAACCATTAGCCAGACTAACTAGAGGGCAGAGGAACAGTATCCGAATTAACAAAATCAGAAATGAAGAAATCCAAAACATCATCAGATCCTACTACAAAAGCCTATACTCAACAAAACTGGAAAACCTGGATGAAATGGACAACTTCCTAGACAGATACCAGATACCAAAGTTAAATCAGGATCAGATTAACAATCTTAACAGTCCCATTTCCCCTAAAGAAATAGAAGCAGTCATTAATAGTCTCCCAACCAAAAACAGCCCAGGACCAGATGGGTTTAGTGCAGAGTTCTATCAGACCTTAAAAGAAGACCTAATTCCAACTCTCCTCAAACTATTCCACAAAATAGAAACAGAAGGTACTCTACCCAATTCGTTCTACGAAGCCACAATTACTCTGATACCTAAACCACACAAAGATCAAACAAAGAAAGAGAACTTTAGCCCAATATCACTTATGAATATTGATGCAAAAATACTCAATAAAATCCTCGCAAACCGAATCCAAGAACACATCAAAATGATCATCTATCATGACCAAGTAGGCTTCATCCCAGGGATGCAGGGTTGGTTTAATGTACGGAAATCCATCAACGTAATCCACGATATAAACAAAATCAAAAACAAAAATCACATGATCATCTCCTTAGATGCTGAGAAAGCATTTGACAAAATCCAGCACCCATTCATGTTAAAAGTCATGGAAAGATCTGGGATTCAAGGCCCATACCTAAACATAATAAAAGCAATATACAGCAAACCAGCAGCCAACATCAAAGTAAATGGAGAGAAGCTGGAAGCAATCCCACTAAAATCAGGGACTAGACAAGGCTGCCCACTTTCTCCCTACCTATTCAATATAGTACTTGAAGTCCTAGCCAGAGCAATTCGACAACGAAAGGAGATCAAGGGGATACAAATTGGAAAGGAAGAAGTCAAAATATCACTATTTGCAGATGATATAATAGTATATATAAGTGACCCTAAAGATTCCACTAGACAACTCCTAAAACTGATAAACAGCTTCAGCGCAGTAGCTGGATATAAAATTAACTCAAACAAATCAGTGGCCTTTCTCTACACAAAAGATAAACAGCACGAGAAAGAAATTAGGGAAACAACACCCTTTACAATAGTCACAAATAATATAAAATACCTTGGTGTGACTTTAACGAAGGAAGTGAAAGATCTGTATGACAAGAATTTCAAGTCTCTGAAGAAAGAAATTGAAGAAGATCTCAGAAGATAGAAAGATCTCCCATGCTCATGGATTGGCAGGATTAATATAGTCAAAATGGCTATCTTGCCGAAAGCAATCTACAGATTCAATGCAATCCCCATCAAAATTCCAACTCAATTCTTCACTGAGCTAGAAAGGGCAATTTGCAAATTCATCTGGAATAATAAAAAACCTAGGATATCAAAAACTATCCTCAACAATAAAAGAACCTCTGGTGGAAATGAAAGAGTAGTACGTAACCAAAGACAAAATGGAGTCCCTTGTGTCAGGAGGGAAGGTGAACTTTTAAACTAATATAAGGAACTGAACCATTGGCCCTAGGCCAAGCTTTTCCTGGAACAATCACAGAATAGTCCAACGCCCTCTGAATGCTCCAACGCCCTCTGTGGAATGTTTCAATGCCCCAGGAGGTTGCCTAAGGTAGCACATGACTTAACTGTTAGGTAAATTACCTCCCCCTTCCCCCTGAGTTTGTGGTTTTTGCCTTTATAAGCTTTGTAAAATTTCAGGTGAGGGTCAACTCCCCTGTCTCTTGCATGAGACGCAGGTTGTCCTGGAGCTCCGATTAAAAATCCTCTTGCAGTTTGCATCAAGATGGTCTTTTGTGATTCTTGGGGTGCACGAACAGCCGGTGTTTGGTCTAGGGGTATTTCTGGTTTGATCTTACAGAATCACCATGCCAGACCTCAAGCTGTACTACAGAGCAATTGTGATAAAAACTGCATGGTACTGGTATAACAACAGACAGGTAGACCAATGGAATAGAATTGAAGACCCAGAAATGAATCCACACATCTTGGGTCACCTTATCTTCAGTAAGGGAGCTAAAACTATCCAGTGGAAAAAAGACAGCATTTTCAATAAATGGTGCTGGCTCAACTGGCGATCAACTTGCAGAAGAATGCGAATTGATCCATTCCTTTCTCCTTGTACAAAGCTCAAGTCTAAGTGGATCAAAGACCTCCACATTAAACCAGAGACACTGAAATTCATAGGGGAGAAAGTGGGGACAACCCTTGAAGATATGGGCACAGGGGTAAAATTCCTAAACAGAACACCAATGGCCTGTGCTGTAAGATCACAAATCGACAAATGGGACCTTATAAAATTGCAAAGCTTCTGTAAAGCAAAAGATACTGTCAATAAGACAAAAGCCACCAACGGATTGGGAAAGAATTTTTACCAATCCTAAATTTGATAGGAGGCTAATATCCAATATTTACAAAGAGCTCAAGAAGCTGAACACCAGAAATTCAAATAACCCCATTAAAAAATGGGGTATAGAGCTAAACAAAGAACTCTCAACTGAAGAATGCCAAAGGGCTGAGAAGCACCTTAAAAAATGTTCGAAATCTTTAATCATCAGAGAAATGCAAATCAAAACAACCCAGAGATTCCACCTCACACCAGTCAGAATGGCTAAGATGAAAAATTCAGGTGAATTTGCATGACCTCAACTCCTTTGCATGACCCCTTCAGTTCTGGGCCATCAATTGCAACTGAGGCTGCACCTTCACCAATGGCCTTCCATGGCCTCTCACAGTGCTTCCGTGGCCTCAGCTGCTCTGCATGACTCCTTCATGCCTCTAAAATCAGTACTACCTAGGTAACTCTTACACATTACCAAGTCCAGTCACAGCACAAGGTACAACCATGGCTATCTCTGGAACACAGCCTCCTTGTGCTTTCAGAAAACATTTCCCAGAAGATGTCACCTCAATGATGCTGGTCTCTTCTTAATCACCGCTAATTTCTTAGCTCCAGCTAACCAGCATCAATGGTCCGAGTAATGCCCAGTTTTTGCTTTAGTAGTTCTGGTATCTTGTTAATCACAGCTGATTCTTCAGCCCCAGCTAACCAGAACCACAGAATCTTCACAAAGTAACAATGGCCCTGAAAAGAGTCTTTAATTTTCTCTCTGAAATTTCACAAGCCAGGCCTCCATCTTCTGCACTGTTCTAAACATTATCTTCCAAGCTCCTACACAACATCTGACAGAGCTCTTAACAACGAATGGATCTTCAAGCCCAATGTTCCAAAGTCCTTCCACTGTCCTCCCCAAAACATGGTCAAGTTGTCACAGGAATACCCCACTCTGCTGGTACCAATTTGTCGTAGTCAGGGTTTCTATTCCTGCACAAGCATCATGACCAAGAAGCAAGTTGGGGAGGAAAGGGTTTATTCAGCTTACATTTCCATACTGCTGTTCATCACCAAGGAAGTCAGGACTGGAACTCAAGCAGGTCTGGAAGCAGGAGCTGATGCAGAAGCCATGGAGGGATGTTCTTTTCTGGCTTGCTTCCCCTGGCTTGCTCAGCCTGCTCTCTTATAGAACCCAACACTGCCAGCCCAGAGATGGTCCCATCCACAAGGAGCCCTTGATCACTAATTGAGAAAATGCCTCACAGCTAGATCTCATGGAGGCATTTCCCCAACTGAAGCTCCTTTCTCTGTGATAACCCAGCTGTGTCAAGTTGACACAAAAACTAGCCAGTACAGTATACATGATATTACATTCAATGTCCAGTACCGCAAAGCAAAATTAACAAAAGCAATATATGCTTTTTTTTTTGGATTTTCGAGACAGGGTTTCTCTGTGTAGTCCTGGCTGTCCTGGAACTCACTCTGTAGACCAGGCTGGCCTCGAACTCAGATATTCGCCTGCTTCTGCCTCTCCAGTGCTGGGATTAAAGGCATGTGCCACCACTGCCTGGCAATATATGCTTATTGTAAAAATAAATAAACAAGTGGAGTCTGGCAACATATAGCTGTGGGGAAGACTGAGGCAAAAGGATCACAGGTTCAGCCTGGCTACATGTACTGGCTAGGTTTGTGTCAACTTGACACAGCTGGGGTTATCACAGAAAATGGAGTTTCAGTTGGGGAAATGCCTCCATGAGATCTAGCTGTGAGGCATTTTCTCAATTAGTGATCAAGGGCCCCTTGTGGGTGGGACCATCTCTGGGCTGGCAGTCTTGGGTTCTATAAGAGAGCAGGCTGAGCAAGCCAGGGGAAGCAAGCCAGTAAAGAACATCCCTCCATGGCTTCTGCATCAGCTCCTGCTTGAGTTCCAGTCCTGACTTCCTTTGATGAACAGCAGTATGGAAATGTAAGCTGAATAAACCCTTTCCTCCCCAATTTGCTTCTTGGTCATGATGTTTGTGCAGGAATAGAAACCCTGACTAAGACACTACATAATAAGTTGCAGGTTGACCTAGATTATATAACAAGACCCTGTCTCAAATAAAATATAGCTGTAGTATAATGGTAGATCTCTTGCCTCATTCCATGTTCAATGCAGAGAATAAGTTCAATCCCCACTATTGTCTAAAAAGAAAAAAAAAAAAAACCTAACTTATTAAACAAAATATCATTGCTTTAAAAAAAAAAAAGATAAAGAGTATCGTGGCATCGGAGGTTGAGGTGGAAGGGTAGAACAACTTGGCCAATAAGACTGACTTTAGGCCGGGCGTGGTGGCGCATGCCTTTAATCCCAGCACTCGGGAGGCAGAGGCAGGCGAATTTCTGAGTTCGAGGCCAGCCTGGTCTACAAAGTGAGTTCCAGGACAGCCAGGGCTATACAGAGAAACCCTGTCTCGAAAAACCAAAAAAAAAAAAAAAAAAAAACTGACTTTAAAAATATTATTTGGTAGTTTTTTGAGACAGGACTTTTCTGTGTTGCCCTGGCTGTCCTAGAACTTACTCTGTATAGACCAGGCCAGCCTAGAACTTAGAGATTTGCTAGCCTCTGCCTCCCAAGTACTTGGATTAAAGGAGTGAGTCACCACCATTGGGAAATTTTAAGATGAGATTTAATTATATGACTTGGAGTGATGGCCTGAGTACAGCAGGGTCTGAGGGCGTGCATCATATGGAAGGGCGGGGTTGCTGAGTTAAGTATCCAGAAGACAGGAGCTCCCACTGGGACCTGTTAGCCAGGGATCTGGCATAAACTTGATCAGGTGTGTTGCAGGGTGAAGGGAAAGAAGTCACAGCCTCAGTACTCAGGAGCCACTATGTCTGAGGCATGTGACACTGTTCAGCATCCTTAGTGGTCACATGAAAATTGGAACAGCACTGCTTCATGGTGCTGCTGTGGGGCTGAGATTTATCAGTACACATAAAGAACATATCAGAGTATTTGGCCTTAATCCCACCAGGGGGAAACTTCCTTATTGCTACTGTTGCCCTACAGAGCTCTTGGTGTGTTCTTGCCAGCCAGATGAAGAAAGGAAAAAGCCTGCATGACAATTACTTCCTGCAATAAAAACAGCCAACACAAGCCCTGGTGGCTACTGTTTGGAATGTGTAGGAGCTAGCACTCTGAAAATTGAGGCAGAAGGATCAGAAGATCAAGGCTAGCCTCAACTTACCAGTGAGTTCCAGGGTTTCTGGGTTAGGAAACAGGAAACCCTGTCTCAAACAAACAAACAAACAAACAAAGCAAGCCTGGCATAGTGGAGCTCTTATATTACCCTAGCACTTTAGATAAGGGGACCGGAGGATCGGAAGTTCAAGGTCATCCTCAGCTATATACAGCTTAGGACCAGCCTGGGATACTCGAGACCTTATCTCCAAACACCAAAACAAACAAATAAATGAATGGAATCTGGGAGGAAAAAGACAATTGGATGGTAACTGTTTATTTTGACTGGGAGCTAAGGTCCAGGGCTTTCTCAGGATATTAAAGGTTCTACTCATGGGGTTAGGGCTAAAAGACTTATGGCTTACATGCATGAGGACTTGGTTTCATTCTCAGCACCAAAAGGTGAATCACAGTGGGATATGGTGGCATATGCCTTTAACCCTAGCATTCAGGAGACAGAGGCTGGCAGATCTCCCCTGAGGCCAGCCTGCTCTACTTAGTGAGAATCTGTCTCCTAAAAGAAAAAAACAAAAGCAAAAACAACAACAACAACAACAAACCAAAGCTGTGTGTGGTGGCGCACGCCTTCAATCCCAGCACTCCGGAGGCAGAGGCAGGCGGATTTCTGAGTTCGAGGCCAGCCTGGTCTACAGAGTGAGTTCCAGGACAGCCAGGGCTATACAGAGAAACCCTGTCTCGATGTCTCAAAAAACCAAAAAAAAAAAAAAAAAAAATTCTAGATCTACACCCTAGAATGCAGATGGTATACAGACTCTGAGCTTGGAGGTTGGTCTTCCACACCCACACAGCAGTTACTAAGGAGAGACATTGTTCTATCCACTCAGACATGCCAAGCAGTTCTGCAACTTCAAAAGAAGTGCCTGGGGCAAAGGCACAATGGCTGGCAGGGCAGAATCAAGAGCAAAGTGCTTTTCTTGATCTGAATTCCAAGCATTCACTCTGGGTCCTCAGAACACAATGGGAACATTATCACATCCAATCTCCTGTTTCTGTAGGCTGGAAGGACCAAAGGCAACAATGCTCACCCCTTCCTCCAGCCAGCACAGAGCTGAGAGACCTGAACTAACCAAAGGTTCTTTCTTCTTTAACCAGCGCCTGAAGCCCAAATCACAAATGGAAATTAATTAGTCATATATATTTCCCAATGGTCAAATCATTTTTTAAATGTACTGTCAGCCATGATGGTACATACCTGGGATATGAAGGCAAGACGATCAAATGTTCAAGGCTAGCCTAGGTTACAGCGGACCTGTCTCAAAAACCAACCAAAGAAACAAACCAAGCTACTGGGGAGGTAGTTCAGCTTGTAGAGTGCTCGCAGGCATGCACAAAGCCTTGGGTTCCATCTCCAGCACCACATAAACTGAGCCCAGCACTAAGAATGTAGAGGCAAGAGGATGAGAAATTCAAGGTCATCCTTGGCTACACTTACAGTCTGACCCTATCTCAAAAAAAAAAAAAAAAAAAAAAAAAATGCCGGGCGTGGTGGCGCACACCTTTAATCCCAGCATTCACAAGGCAGAGGCAGGTTCTGAGTTCAAGGCCAGCCTGGTCTACAAAGTGAGTTTCAGGACAGCCAGGGCTATACAGAGAAACCCTGTCTCGAAAAAAAAAAATTCTCATTTTCTAGATCTTTAAATCAAACTCAGGACCTTGTATCAGCTAGGCAAAGCTCTGCCACTAAACCATATGCCTTCGGATTCTGGGAAAGTGTCATAGCCAGTGTCCTTCTGCCTCTACCTTCCAAGTGCTAGAGCCAGCACACCTCCTCCTTGGTTTCCTCCAGTCAGATTTTTATCTTACAAAATGCTCTGGGCACAGAACTCTTCTGTGCATTGACCACACTCACCAGGGATTATTAGAAGGGACACAGGAATACTGATACATGCCCACCAACAAGGAGAAGCTATAGGCACTGACTTATATGTTAGACTCAGCCTAGAACATGGGCCATGTGTTACCACCAAGTTTTGTCAAAGGTCTAACAGTATAAGACTCAACTGGGATGGGGTCAAGGTACACACCGAGCTCTGATGACCAGGCCCATTTCCCACTGCCTGCATGGAGCTTATGTCCTTGAAAACAGGTGTTTGAAACCAGATCAGCTTTTGGAAAGAAGACACTGTCTAGGTTATTAGGCGAGTTTTAAGGGTGATGTCCAGCCTTATTTAGTTCATGACAAATTTAAGCGACTATTTTACCACTGAGCTCCACATCCAGATAGAACTTATTACATTATCAAGGAATGATTAACACAAACTAATGCTGCACATATTTAATGCATTCAAATCAATGAGTTTGGAGGTAAATATGAACCCATAAAACCATCACCACCAATGAGACCCAACATGTTGTTTGTTTTGAAAGCGGGCCTCATGTAGCACAGGCTGGCTTCCAATTTGCTATGTAGCCAAGGATGACCTTGACCCTGATCCTCCTGACTTTTCTACCTTTGAGTGCTGGGATTATAGGCTTGTGCCACCACACCTGGTAAGTGCTGGGTATTGGATCCACAGTTTCAGGCATGCTATATAAGTAAGCACTCTATCAACTAAGCTACATCCCCAGCCCACAGTCATGCTTAAAGCAAGTGGATTCTGTCAAGCAGTTCTTAAAACCAGGCATGGTGGTTCATGCTTACAGTCCCAGTATTCAGGACATTGAAACAAGAGCTTTGGGATTTGGAGACTAGCCTAAACAACCCAGCAAGACCTTATAATAATAATAATAATAATAATAATAATAATAATAATAATAGTTTGCAGGGCTGGAGAGATGGTACAGAAGTTAAGAGCACTTGTTCTTGCAGAGAACCCAGGTTCGATTCCCAGAACCCATATGGTAGCTCACAACCATCCATAATTCCAGTTCCAAAGTATTCGACGCCTTCTTCTAACTGCCAGTGTAGTGTATGCATGTGGTGTACAGTCATGCACATACACACAAAAATCCCCCCACAAAATAACAAAATTAAATTAAATTAAAGAAATGGTTTCGATAGGTATGTGGTATACAGCTCTAATTCCTGCACTTGAGGAGCAAAAGCAAGCTCATCTCTTTGAGTTCAAGGACAATCTGATCTACTTACCAAGTTCCAGGTCAGCCAGCACCACATAGCAAAATCTCTCAAAACCAACCAAAAAATAATAATAATAATAATAATAATAATAATAATAATAATAATAATGAGCCGGAGCCGGGCGTAGTGGCGCACGCCTTTAATCCCAGCACTCGGGAGGCAGAGGCAGGCGGATTTCTGAGTTCGAGGCCAGCCTGGTCTACAAACTGAGTTCCAGGACAGCCAGGGCTACACAGAGAAACCCTGTCTCGAAAAACAAACAAACAAAATAATAATAATGACAATAACAATAATATTGATAATAATAATAGTTTTAAAAGGTTATCTGTGTTATGTGGCGGAATATTGCTCAGTAGCTGATTGTCTTGTATAAATGAGCAAGGTGCTAGGTTCAATCCACAGCACAGTAAAAAGGAAACCAAATTAAAATTAAAATCGGGTCAGGAGTGTAGCTCAGTGGTACAAGGCTGACCTGGTGTAGCTAAAGCCCTGCTTTCAATCCTGGTGCTTCGCAAGAAAAAATAAATAAAATGGAAGCAGCAACAACCAATGCATTTCCCGGAAGTTGCTAGGGCATGGGTAGAACAAATGACCTCATTTGCATATCTGCATATGATTTAGCAAAGTAGATCTTAGTAAACCTCATTATTATTGCTGAGATTGTTAATGCTTGAGTTGAACTTCCTGTCTGTCAACACCATAAGTGGATAGTGCTCATACTCCAACATAGGAGGAAGAAGAGGAACCCACAAAGGGGACAATGAATATTCAGTTCTGTTTGTCCTCCCCAGAGTGATCTCATCCCTCTGGCTTCAGTGGCTGTTTCTGAAGGTTCTTTTTTGAAACCCACTACAGAGAGAGCTGGGCTCCAGAGTCCCTGCTTCTCACTAGATCTGCAGACCTGCTTTCTCCAGATTCACCCCAATGCTGCAGCTGCATCTGCCCTGCTCCCACTTCAGCCTGGGTTTTGTGTCCTACCCACCTCCCCCAGCTTCCTTTCTACCCAATGAGAATCAAATTTTGTAGAATCAATATCAACCTCTCAAAAAAAGTTAAATGTGAGAGGGCCTTTCTTCTCCCAGTCTACCTGAGTACACCAGTGTGTGTGTGTCTCAGAGCTGAGTCGTCATGCGCACTTGTGGTGCACTGTGCATCTGAAATGTTATTTATTCCTCCTACTTCATAGGATGAGATTGCTATCGAGTCCCTCAGCTCCCTGGGGATATGACCTAAGTATGTGGCTTGCTAATGATTAATGCTAAACAGGACACCAGTCATCATCAAAACCTCACACGCCTGTATACCTATTCTGTGCCCACAGCAAATGTGGTAAAAGCCAAAGAGATTAAAAAAAAAAAAAAAAGAAAAAGATTTAGAAGAGACAGGCACAGTGTTTGTGCACATGGAGAGGAGAACAAAGAGAATCCGAAACCTTGGGGGTGGCAGGCAGGGAAAGCAGGCAAGACATATAGAAGATGAGTCAGTCACAGGGAATGAGGGCACTGGGTCGACTCAGAGACACTGGGCTGGCCTTGGGGAAGGTAAGAACTGAAGGAAAGGAATGGCAGGAAATGAGAAGGGCAGCTGATGCTTAACTCAGAAAGTAGGCAAGAGTTAACTGCACACAGAGACAGAAAACGCCCAGGCTCCTGAGGTCTCCAAGACCTTCCCGCCAGGCTCTGCAGAGTTGGGACAAGGCTCTTAGAAAGGCGGGGTAAAGAAAGAGTTAAAGGAACAACAAAAGTGGTCAGTCAGACCCCTGCTTGTCAGACAGAAGGTGCCCTATGGCTGCTATGCTCTCCCTTCCTTTCAATGTTTTCAACCTATTTTAAATGCTAAGGATCTCATTTCATCTCCTATGCAACCCTGGGAAAGAGGCAGGACAGGATTGTTATCACTATCCTGTGGCTCCCTAAGGAGCTGTCAAAATGTTTCAGCCATCTCAGAACCCGTGCACTGCTCTACCAGGTGGTACCCTAGGGGCAGCACAGGAAGGTTGGGTCCTCTGCCTGGATTCCATTCTGGCCTCGATCCCTGCTGGTTATCCTGGGGTGGCTGCTTCAGAAATCACAGGATATGGACTCATTCCTCCTGGAATTTCCCAGGCTGCTCTCCCCCCTCAGTTTCGATCTATCTCACAGCCAGTACTTAATGGCCATCTCACCCACTCACTCCCCAGGAATCTATGTCAAGCTTCTGTTTCTCATCAGAGGACAGGGAACCCAAGGCTCAGAGAGGCAAAAGCCTTTGCCTGGAGTCGCACAGGAAGCAAACATGGAGATTTGAAAAGAACACAGGACTGGGGACATCAGAAGACCTGAATTCTAAAACTGACGTTACCACTTAACCAGATTCATAGACCAGCCAACATCTCCTAGCCTTGTTTTCCATAGTTGCAAAATTAAAATGATGCAAGTGACTTCTGGTTGTTGAAGGAATAGTCTTAAGACGCTATAGTATAACTAGGTATTGGTAGTGCACACTTTTAATCCCTGCACTGGGAGAGCAGAGGCAGGTGGATCTCTGTGAGTTCAAAGCCATCCTGGTCTACATAGTTCCAGGATAGCCCAGGCTACACAGAGAAATCCTGCTTCAAAAAAAAAAAAAAAAAAAAAGATGGTACAGTGTTACATAAAGACAAATTACTTGAGCTGGGTGGATAGTTTCCTGGTTTAGAGTGCTTACTGATCTCCAGGGTGTTCAGGTGTTCAAGTTCAGTTCTCAGTACCCACATGATACCTCACAATTTCCTGCAACTCAAGTTCTAAGAGATCTGATGCCCTCTTTTGACTGCTTTCTGCAGGTTCCTGCACATACACAATGCACATCAGTCACACACACATATAAACATAAAATAAATACACCCTTAAAAATTATTTTCGCCGGGCGTGGTGGCTCACGCCTTTAATCCTAGCACTCGGGAGGCAGAGGCAGACAGATTTCTGACTTTGAGGCCATCCTGGTCTACAAAGTGAGTTCCAGGACAGCCAGGGCTACACAGAGAAACCCTGTCTCAAAAACAAACAAACAAACAAACAAAAAAATTATTTTCATGTAGTTAATGATTGCTGGAGGTGGCAGACATTCCCCCTGCCCCATAGTGGTCTAGGTACTGGTAAAGTGTTAGTGCACTTGTAAGCAACCTTAATGAAATACGCTGGAATACTTGAACACACACACACACACACACACACACACACACACATGCACACACACACACAAAGAAGGAAGAGTAAGGAAATCAGTGGAAGTAGGGAGGGGACAAGAGAGAGTATAGGAAGCAAGTATAATAAAATACATTAAATACATGTATAAAAGTGTCACCATGCAACTCATTGTATATAACTAATATACACTAATAAGAAAAAAAATTGCACTACCAGGAAGACTGTGATATTGTATGGGCTATACCTATAGTGCATGGATTCTAGTTCTGGCCACCCCAGTCTTTATTTTGATCAATTGATTGGCTGATTTACTTGTGAGTTTATTTATTTTCGAAATAGGATCTCATCATGTTGCCAGGCTTGTCTCAACGACTAGGCTTGAACTATTCTGCCTCCGTGTTCCGGGTGGCTGGGATTCCAGATGCATGCTACTATGCATGATTCTTCCCTGATTTCTTGACTGTCTTATTACCTGTGTTCTTACATTGGCTTAGATGCAAACACCTTATGGAAAAATTCCAGTCAGTTCCCTATAAGAACATTTAAAGTATCCACTTTCTCCCTTTCTTAGCCTGTATTACCTCTACGGCCTCCCAGCTTAACAAGGTAAGGGATGTCTTAGAGGAGAAATCAATGACTGATGGACCAGATAGGATTTTCCAGTCAATACCAGCAGGCTGCATGTTAGAATCTCTCCCTGCTAGACAGGACTGGACTAACAGCCTTGCCTTTATCATCGTGAGTCTCCCTGGTACCAGACCCTCTGAGGAAGCAGTTCAGTAAAACTCTGATAGAGCTTCTCCATGAGTGAATTAAATATTAAACACGTCAGGCCACAGCCCCTGGTGCAGCAGCACATTCCCAGTACAGAGACAATGCACAGAGATCCAGCTGTCACTCTTCTACTGGCTGTAGGCTGGGC
The DNA here is from genome assembly GCA_902729485.2 of Mus minutoides. Lineage (NCBI taxonomy): Eukaryota > Metazoa > Chordata > Mammalia > Rodentia > Muridae > Mus > Mus minutoides. The sequence continues at coordinate 198,769 of LR756402.1, read as the reverse complement.
CTCCCCATTCCTAGCCCACACTCCTATGAATAAATAAGAAATGTTTGATCTTCCCAATGAGTTCATGGGTCTTCATATTTTTCCTACAATCCCAGTGTGGAAGGCTCCAGGGAGCCGGAAATGCCTGGAACACTGGGCTGTGACATCTGCAGCACTGAAATTTCACAGGCAGCTGGGGATGGAGCTCAGTTGGTAGAGTATGAGGTGGGGGCAGGGAGGGAGCGGGGATCTCCAACTGTGCATAAAACCAAGCTTGGTGGTGGTACTTGCGCATAGTCCTAGCAATCAGCAGACAGCAGGCAGCAAGATAATCACTTCAAGGTCATCATCAGCTAAATAGAGAGTTCAAGGCCAGCCTAGACTACACCCCAGATTCCATTTACAAAGAAGAAGAAAAAGTGAAGGGGAGAGGGATGAAGAAATTTAACAGGTCTATAACTGACTCAGTAACTTAGTTCCACCTAGGGCCAGAGGTTCTCTGGGAAGTGGGCAGCTCAGGAAGGATGCAGAAGCCCTGACATCTCTCAGTACAATAAGGAATTAGCCATAATTGACAAGAGGCTTCAGTATATAGTCCAGTTGCCTTTTCTTTTTCTTTTTCTTTTTCTTTTTTTTTTTGGTAGATTGGTAGAACCCCTGGCTAACATTCTATTTATAAAACAGGAAATGGAGGTAGGAAGAAAAGGGAAGTCCACAGCCAGTTAGCCACTCGATGGGCCTGAGCCTAAGAGGCCTAGACTCCAGGTCTCTGGGATTGAGCCCACTTCTCTCTCCATCCTACCTCCTCCTACATGACACTCTGAGTCTCCTTATTAATGACACCAAGGGGTAGGCCTGGCACTTTGTCATCCACTGGGCCATTTCCATAGGAAGCAGGATTCTCTGGCCTTGCTATTGAAGACTAAAGGCATGAAGTCTGAAAGTAGCATCTCAGCCCAGCTACTCTGAAGAATGGAACCTTGGTTCTGGCACTTTCTGAGTCCTCAACAGTAAGACAAGGCTTTAAAAGCCACTCTTTGGAATGGCTCCTATGAAGATGAGACAAGATGATATAAAAATGGGGTACTTTGTAAACTGTGAAGTGCTATCCAAATGTCCTATACTATTAATATGACACTACAGAGAGAAGAAAAAGTATCAGGAGAGGGGGCCATGCAGAAGTGAGAAGCCACACTCACAAGAAAAGGGTCCTGTGTGGTTTCTCATAGACCTGGCCAATCCTGGGGTCATTTGCTGAGGTAGACAGTGGCAGAGGTGATCAGAGCATCTGGAGTCCACTGGTCCAAGACATCTCCCCACTTTGCTTGGTGTGGATGCACACATGTAAGTGCACTTGACTACCTAGTATTATGGTACTTTGCTTAGCTGCTCTGGGGCAGTCATCGGTGTGTGGTCCTGACGTGGGATATCCCACTCAGGCCAACTCAGACCCTCAAATGAAAACCTACCAATCCAAGTCCTTGTAGGGACACCTCTCATTGTCTGGGGATCTTACCTTGTACTTGGCTGCAAGAAGCTCTGTGGCCTGCTGCTCCCGCCACAGATCCTCCAGCATCTTCTCCTTCTCTTCTAGAAGCTTCTGCTTCTCCTCACTCACAAGGCTGCGGTCATCCTGGATGGCGGCCTTCTCCTCCTCCAGCCGCTCCTTCTGTTCCTGCAGGTAATTCTCCATGTTCTTCTCTAAAGCTGCCTCCAGGATGGGCTGGGGTGGGCGGTGATTGTTGTTGTTATCATCTTCCTCTTCAGCCACCCAGGCCTCAATCACGGACCCCTCTGGATAGCCGGCTGGGGCAGACACAGCCTTCTTTCTACGACTGCTCTTTCTCCGAGGTCGCTTGCCCAGCATCCCCTTCTTCTCCAGCTGGGCCTTCAAGCGAGCGATCTCTTCCTGGAATTCCCTCAGCAGCGTGTCCTTGGGATCCTCGTTCACCCTAGGTTTGTTCTTGATGTTCTTGGCTCGGTTGGCAAAGCGCAGAGTAGAGAGGCTCTCATCATAGCTGTGAGAAGCTGGACCCAGTGTGGCCACCATGATGGTCTTGGCATTGCCCCCCAGTGAGTCCTGGAGCAGCCGGGTCAGCTTGGAGTCCCGGTAGGGGATGTGGGTGCTCCTGTTGCCAGCCAGAGCAGCAATCACATTGCCCAGGGCAGACAGCGAGAGATTGATTTTAGAAGCTTCCTTAGGCCTCTCTCCGCTGCTGGCAGAACCACTGGCGCTGCCACCTCCACTCCCACCACCAGCTGTTGGCTGTGTGGTTGGCCCTCCAGCTGCGTTGGGACCTGCCTTGTTCTGCCTCTCACTGCCGGCCAGGTCTACCAGATTGAGCTTGCCTACTCGGATATGGTCCTGGCCATCAGAGCCACGCTCACTGCACTCCACTGTGATAACAAAGATGGCATGGGACCGAGAGCTGACCTCATTCATGTGGGTGCTGCCCACTGCCCGGGCTTGGTTCCCCAGGTTCATCACATGCTCAATCTCCTTGACATTCTTGGTGACAAAGGAAGAGAGGTCCTTGATGTAGACCCCTGTTTCAGGATTCTCCTTCAGCTCTAGCCTCTTGCCTGGCTCCTTGGATAGCAGGTCTCGGATCTCCTCCTGGTAGATCTCCAAGTAGGAGGCACGAACCAGGTACTGCTGGTTCTGGGAGCGGGAGATGTGGGTGAAGATGTGCTCAAAGGCATTCGGGATAACCCCGCGGAGCTCTGGCTCCACCCAGGTCCCCTGCATGGTGTAGGTCTTGCCAGTGCCAGTCTGGCCATAGGCAAATACGGTGCCATTGAAACCCTGAAGCACTGAGTCTATGAGGGGCCTCACCGTTTCGTCATACAGGTCGGCCTGCTTGGAGCTGGCATCATACACAGCATCAAAAGTGAAGGTCTTGGGCAGCTCCCCGGGTGCCGCGCGAGGGTTTCGCAGAGTCACCTGGCCCAGTTTCACGTCCATGGTCAGAATCTGCTCATGACCAGCAGCCTCCTCCTTCCTACTGAGGGGGCGGCAACGGGCCACCACCTTCAGGGCCTCGCTGGCCTTGGTCTTACTGGCCATCTTGCACCTCTGTCTTTCCAGGTGGGCCGCTCTGCAGTTTGGGCGGTCCTCCTGCCCTACTCCTAGGTCGGGATCAGTCGGGCTGACCTAGCCCTCAGGCACGGCTCTTCAATTCGCATGCAGCCTACCAGGGTAATGATGCAGGGAGTTGGCCCCGAGACTGCTGCAGTCCAGGCCTCCACACCTCTCCACGACTTTCTGTGCACAGGGTGGAGAGATAGAATTAGGCAGAATCCCCAGGCAACCGCACAAGCTGCTCCTGCCGAAGGGCAGTGCCTGGAACCCACCCCATGCTGGAGCAAGAGGGAGCGCTACGGTAAACAGCTTCTGCAACAATGAGATAAAGGAAGAGGAAAAGGAGATGGGGGTGGGCGGCAGAGCTGTCTTTTCCTCCTCCCTTTTCCCTTCCCCCTAGGGATCCATGGCGGAGGATGCGAGTCCTGGGCGGTCGGGAGAGTCCCGATCCTCCCGAGGTCAGAGGCTCACCTGGAGTCCTCCCCTCCGGCTGGGGGATCATTCATTGCAGCCAAGGCTGACTGCTGTAGCTTCTCCTTCGCCTTCCCCGCCGCCGCCACCGGAGAATGAGAGAAAAACAGAAGGGGATGGGGCGGAACAGCGGCGGCGAGAGTGATGTTGCTGCCGGCGGCCCGGGTTAGATCTCCCGTCTGGGGTGGGGCAAGGGGCGGGACCGCGGAGCGGGAAACAAGAGCCCGGAGCGGCCCTTGGGCGAGGGACAGCGGTGCATCGCCGCCCGCACCCCGCCGACCCCTCAGGGATGATAGGCTCCGGTGCCCACCCAGGTCCCGCGTCCACCAGTCGGATGCGGCGCAGCCACCGCCAGCCGTCACCCCACTGAACCCGAGCATGCTGGGAGATGTAGTCCTTCCTTTGTTAACCGGGTTCTGTCAGGTTGCTAATGCTTTCTCCAATCCTCAAGACTGGGAGCCCCTCCTCCCACATGCAACCCCTGAGTGTGTCTGCTGAGGCTGCACCATCCACGCGTGTTCTCTCAGCAACCGCCATTCTCAGTTTCTCACTGCTTCACCATTTTGCTTGCAGATGGGGACATGTCCCTGTCCTCCATTTCTCAGGGTGTCACCAGGCCTCCTAGAACTTAAACTCCTAACATTATTGGGCTCTGTGTTTTCTCTCCCTAGTCTGGTTTACTCCTGGCCTTCCTTTTAACGCTCTGCGGGAAGCACAGTTAACTGATTCCACCTCTTGTGTCTGTACATACATGGCCTCTGGCTCCAACTACTTCTCCAGGACCTTCCGTATCCCTCGAAGGCCTGTCCATCTTCTGACCTCTCAGCCTACCTCCACTACTCTGATCCAGTCTATTCTCCTAAAAACCATGCCAACACACTTTTCTAGCTCACGCGGAGCTCTGGGACTATTCTAGGAGCGGAACCCTCCTTCTTAAGGAGTCCACAGGCTGTAATAGAACTGACAGTTGCACCCTTGTGCCTTTGCCTAGAGATCCTGTTACAGTTCTTCCTCTACTGTTCTACCACTTGGGCAGCACAAGCATTTCATCATCTGTGAAGCTGTGCTGGTTAATTTTTGTCAACACAAACTAGAGATGTCTGGGAAAAGGAAATCTCAACTGAGGAATTGCCTGCATCTGATTGGTCTGTGGGGTATATTCTTGATAGCTAATTGATGGAGGTGAGAGCCTAGCCCACTGTGGGAGGTGATCCCCTGGGCAGGAAGTAATGGGTGTATAAGAAAGATAGCAGAGGGCTGGTGAGATGGCTCAGCACCCGACTGCTCTACCGAAGATGATGAGTTCAAATCCCAGCAACCACATGGTGGCTTACAACCACCCGTAATGAGATCTGACGCCCTCCTCTGGTGCGTCTGAAGTCAGCTACAGCGTACTTATGAATGATAATAATAGAGGAATCCTTGGACGGGAGAGAGCAAGTGGGACCGACTGGAGCGAGCGAGCGGGGCCAACCAGAGCTAGCGGGGCTGGCCAGAGCGAGTGGTGCTGAAAGGGGCCGAACGGGACGGCGGGAGCGAGCGGGACCCTCTGGAGCGAGCGGGGCGACTGGAACGAGGAAAAAAAAGAAAGAAGCAGAATGCAAGTCTGGAAGCCAGCCAGTAAATAATGTCTCTCCATGATTGCTACTTCAAGCTCCTACCTTGAGGTCCTGATGACTGAACCCTGCAATAAACCCTCCCCAAGTTACTCTTGGCAGGCAGAGAAACAAATTAAATCAGAAACTCTTGGGCTGGAGAGATGGCTCAGTGGTTAAGAGCACTGACTGCTCTTCCAAAGGTCCTGATGGTGGCTCACAACCATCTTCTGGTGTGTCTGGAGACAGCTACAGTATACTCATATAAGTAAAAGTAGATAATTTTTTTTAAAGATTTACTTATTTATTTTATGTATGTGAGTACACTGTAGCTGTACAGATGGTTGTGAACCTTCATGTGGTTGTTGGGAGTTGAATTTTTAGGACCTCTCCTCACTCCTGTCAACCTCGCTCCTCGCTCTGTCCCTACTCGCTCTGGCCCAAAGATGTATTTATTATTATACATAAGTACACTGTAGCTGACTTCAGACATGCCAGAAGAAGGCGTCAGATCACATTGTGGTGGTTGTGAGCCATCATGTGGTTTCTGAAATTTGAACTCAGGACCTTCAAATGAGCAGTCAGTGTTCTTACTCACTAAGCCATCTCACCAGCCCCTTTTTGAATCTTTTTTTTTTTTTTTTTTTTTTTTTTTGGTTTTTCGAGACAGGGTTTCTCTGTGTAGCCTTGGCTGTCCTGGTACTCACTTTGTAGACCAGGCTGGCCTCGAACTCAGAAATCCGCCTGCTTCTGCCTCCCGGGTGCTGGGATTAAAGGCGTGTGCCACCACGCCCGGCCCCTTTTTGAATCTTTAAAAAACAAAACTAGAAGCTTTCTCTGACTGGGTGATCCCATAGCACAAAAAAAATAAAAAGATGGAATTTATATAGATTAAACCTTGGGCATAGCATTGCAGATCCTGTATGGTGTGTATGTATACTTAGGTCTGTGGGGGTGTGTGCACGTGTGCATATGCATGTGCACATGGATGTCTCTCTAAACCAGAGATTGACTTCATTGGGAAAAAATGTTAGCAAGGTGACTTTAATCTTAACTCTTGGGAGGCAGAAGCAAGTGAATCTCTGAGTTCAAGGCCAGCCTGGTCTACAAATCAAGTTCTAGGATAGTCAGGGCTACACAGAGATTTTTTAATTTTATTTTATGTATTTGAATGTTTTGCCAACATTATGTATGTTTGTATCCCGTGTATGTACCTGGTGCCCACGGAGATCAGAATTGGATGTTGTATCCCCCCGGAATGAGAGTTGTAGATAGTTATGATCTGCCATGTGGGTGCTGGGAACCAAACCAGTGTCCTCTGTAAGAGCAATACATACTCTTGACCACTGAGCCATCTCTCCAGAAGCTCCTTGAGTTCCTTTATTTTTTTTGGTTAGTGTTTGTTTGTTTGTTTGTGATAGTTTCTCCCTGTCTGTGGAATGCACTGACCAGGTAACTGGTTGGCCAGTGAGCTCTAAAGATCTGACTGTCTTTACCCCACCCCCCACCCCCACCGCCACCACATAGGTCTTATCTCACAAGTTTGTAAAATAAAGTTTATCAAATTAAAAAAAAAACCTGGAGATAAAAATAGGTATGGCTCCAGCCACACTAAGATAATGCAGCAGGAAGATCAAGACTTTAGTCATCCCCAGTTCAAGATCAGCCTGGACAAGAGAATGCCCCTCCCCATCTCAAAACAAAACAAAACAAAACAAAACAAAAACCCTTATCTCCTTGTGTCACTGCTACCCCTTAATTCCTAGAGTTTGGATGTCAGCTGGGCCAGCAGCTTGAGTTCTAAATGGTAGCTTGCCCACTTCCAGAGGTTCCTGCCCTTCCTCCTGACTGCTGGTCCAGCTCCACTGATGAACTTGGCTTTGGGGCCAAATTCTGGTATTGTTTTGGCTGTGCAAACTTTACCTTTCTTGGCTTTAACAGCTAACTGCTGGCTTTGGCTTGCTTTTTGCGCTTCCATCTCTGTTTTGGCCAACTCACCTGCCAGCAGGACTGGATATATATTGTTACCACTGGCCCAGGTTCTTCTGTTTGGGAGCCAAGGGTGAAAAACCATTGCTTCCAAGATGAAAGTCCCTCTAAATTACTTAATGTCTCCAAACAGCTATTTTCATAGTAGGATAAGACTATTTACCTTTTCCGGGCGTGGTGGTGCACGCCTTCAATCCCAGAGTTTGGGAGGCAGAGGCAGGCAGATTTATGAGTTCGAGGCCAGCCTGGTCTACAGAGTGAGTTCCAGGACAGCGAGGGCTACATAGAGAAACCCTGTCTTGAAAAACCAAAAAAAAAAAAAAAAAAAAAAAAAAAGTGTTTACCTTTCCTTATGGGATTTACATAAAGATTAAGTCAAAAGATATGTGTGCTAGTTCTTAGGCCATAAAAGGCACTCAAGAAAAGGGGAGTCCAAGGTTAAGGATCTGGCTTAGTGGGTAGAGTGAAAGGACCCCCGTAGGGAGACCTCCACTCAAGTCACGGGATATTGGCGAATCCCCCAAGAACTCACAGAAGACCAGGCTTGCTGTAAATCACATGAGGCTTTATTTGGGGAAAGCCAGAGCTCTGGGGACGACTCATATCCCGGAAGTGGATAGAGGAGTCGACCCTGAGGGAAAAGAGGACCCGGTTTTTATGGTTCCTCAAGAGGGAGAGAAGGAGGAGGGAGTAGGGGATTTTTCTGATTTGACAATATCTGACAATATCCATTCTTTCTACAGAAGAAATGGGTACACGGAAGATTTTTATGCTCGGGTGCACAGGTGCAAAGTGAAATTCTTACCACAAAC
>LR756402.1:150407-190741 GCA_902729485.2 Mus minutoides | reverse complement strand
GCACATGCCTAGCAGACAAAAACCTGAGTTTGATACTCAGCCTCTGAAAATCTGGACACAGTGACAAATGCCTGTAATCTGAACACTTGGGAAATTGAAGCAGGAGGTTCAGAAACTAAAGGTCAACCTTGGCTCTACAGTTTGAGGTCAGCCTGTGCTACAAACAAACAAACAAACAAGTTCCTTTTCTTTTTTTTTTTTTTTTGGTTTTTTGAGACAGGGTTTCTCTGTATAGCCCTGGCTGTCCTAGAACTCACTTTGTAGACCAGGCTGGCCTCGAACTCAGAAATCTGCCTGCCTCCCAAGTGCTGGGATTAAAGGTGCGCCACCACACCTGTCTCCAAGTTCCTTTTCTGTTTTTTTTTTTTTGTTTTTTGTTTTTTGTTTTTTGTTTTGTTTTGTTTTTCGAGACAGGGTTTCTCTGTGTAGCCCTGGCTGTCCTGGAACTCACTCTGTAGACCAGGCTGGCCTCGAACTCAGAAATCCACCTGCCTCTGCCTCCCAAGTGCTGGGATTAAAGGCGTGCGCCACCACGCCCGGCCAAGTTCCTTTTCTAAATAAGTAAATAAGTTCCTTTCCCCCTCGTCCACACTCAAAGCAGTGTCTCTCAAAGCAAAGTTTTGTGTCTTAAGATTTATGTATTTCTGTCTTACGTGTCTTGGTGCTTTGCCTGCATGTATGTTTGAAGGTACCAGATCCACTAGAATTGGAATTACAGACCATTGTGAGCTTCTATGTAGGTGCTGGGAATTGAACCCAGGACCTCTGGAAGAGCAGCCAGTGCTCTTAACTTCTGAGCCATCTCTCCAGCCCCATCTCTCACCATTCTTTTTCTGTTTTTGTTTTTGTTTTTGTTTTTGTTGGTTTTTTTCGAGACAGGTTTTCTCTGTGTAGCCCTGGCTGTCCTGGAACTCACTCTGCAGACCAGGCTGGCCTCGAACTCAGAAAACTGCCTGCCTCTGCCTCCCAAGCACTGGGATTAAAGGCGTGCGCCACCACGCCCGGCTCCACCATTCTTCCATTTTTTTTTTAAAGATTTATTTATTCATTATATGTAAGTACACTGTAGCTGTCTTCAGACAGTCCAGAAGAGCATGTCAGATCTCATTACAGATGGTTGTGAGCCACCATGTGGTTGCTGGGATTTGAACTCAGGACCTTTGGAAGAGCAGTCAGGTGCTCTTACCCGCTGAGCTATCTCACCAGGCCCTTCCATGTTTTATTCTCAGCTATTCTGACTTGCGGTCTCCCTAAGATGCACTACTGCTTCCCTGGGTCCCCGTGCTCCCTTGCTGCTCCTCTGCTTGAGGTGTCCTTCTCCCTCTACTCCTGTCTACATAGCCTCATCTTCCACAGCTCAACCCCACATGGGTCCTGCTCACACTATTCAATGAGACTTTCCTTACACAGACCTGCTTTCCCCTTCAGTAAACCCCTCTGGAAACACCCTCAAATCACACCCAGAGTTCAGAACTCTATTTTATTTAGAGAGAGAGACAGAGAGAATCCTAAGTAACGCAGTCACTCTTGTGCAGCAAACACTCTTACCCACCAAGCTGTCTGGCCAGTCCTCTATTCTACTTTGAAACAAGGTCTTTCTTTTTTGTTTGGTTGTTTAGTTGGTTGATTTTTGTTTTGTTTTGTTTTGTTTTGTTTTTTTCAAGACAGGGTTTCTGTGTAACTCTGGCTGTCCTGGAACTTGTTCTGCAAACCAGGCTGACCCAGGGCTTCCACTGCATATCTCTTACAGGACTCTTTATAGCTGGACTTGGGACAACCAAGTCTGTCTTTTTCTCTATCATGTGTGTTCCTTACAGACAAGAGCGTGATTTTTGCCCCCATGCCTATTTTTTTTCCACATTCAACACACTGAATTTTGTGATTGTACAAACTTAGGGAATCACTTTTGTTTGTTAAGCAAATGAGCACGTGTTAAAATCCTTTAGTGTAAGGAATTAATGAAGTGAAACCAGAAGTAACCTTCTATTGTACTATGCTCTACTTTGACTAAAGTAGCCCCATAATTATCACTTGCATGGGCCTCCTGTAAATCCTAGGAAGTGGGAAAACACTAATAATTAATTAACTAATTTTATTATTTTGGGGGGTTTTTTGAGACAGGGTTTCATTGTGTAGCCCTGGCAGTCCTGGAACTTACTCTGCAGACCAGGCTGACCTCGAATGCACAGAGATGTGCCTGCCTCTGCCTCCTGAGTGCTGGGATTAGAGGCAAGTCCTTGGAAATATCCTTGTTTTTAAAGAGGGCCCAGCTGGGAAGCTTCAGACTCATGAGGTTTCTTTCTTTTTTTTTTTTAAGATTTATTTATTATATGTAAATACACTGTAGCTGTCTTCAGACACTCCAGAAGAGGGCGCCAGATCTCATTACGGATGGTTGTGATCCACCATGTGGATGCTGGGATTTGAACTTATCACCTTCGGAAGAGCAGTCGGGTACTCTTACCCGCTGAGCCATCTCACCAGCCCCCTCATGAGGTTTCTAAGAGGGAAGAAACCAAAATAATAGAAAATAAATTAAAATAATAAAATCAAACCAGAAACAAAACCACTGAAACTCCAACCCCACAGCCCTGTGGTCTTTCCCTTACGCAGTGGGTTGTGTTACCATATAGTGACAGGCCAGCTACTTGTGGAGCAAGCCTTGATAATGAAAGTGCTTACTCAGCATGTAGCCCGACCTGTTTTAACCTCCCAAATGCTGAGATTACAGTCTATACTACCACATTCAGCTGGATACAAAAAGTTCTTTTCCCCCAGGGGATTCCCATGTCAACTGCTTCTTCAAGTAAAGGCCGCCGGGTGACAGTCAGATCACAGCCATAAAACTATACCAAGAAGAGAGAATACATGCATCAGTCAGCAGGGTCTTTACCACCAAAACCAGGACTAACTCCGGACTTGGACTACTATGCCAAATCAGATCTGGCCAGCAGAGGGCAATATGGCTATGTGACAAAATTACTGCATAGTCTGGAAGATGCTTCATCTCATTTTAGTCCTCCAGTATATCAAACTTAGATTTTAATTTCAAAACTTTTAATTTTATTTTTTCAGGTTCTTTTTTTTTTCCTTGTTCCGGTCAACCCCGCTCGCTCCGCTCACTGGCCTCAAGCTGGCCTCAAACTTGAGAGGTCAAGGATGAGCTTGAACTTCTGACTCTCTGATCTCTCAGGCACACGTGTGTGTGTGTGTGTGTGTGTGTGTGTGTGTGTGTGTGTGTGTGTGTTACAACTCTCAGGAGTTAATTCTCCCCTTCTCTTGTGGGTACCACAAATCCAGCTGAGGGAGTCAGAATCACACAGTATGCACTTTTACTTGTTGAGTTTAAAAACAGTTTTGTTCACACTGCATACAGAACTTTTTCTTATTTGATGTTTCTGTTCACATTATAAACATATTGACTCCTCCTCCATAGCCTATTTGCCACCCATCAACAAATCCTGAGGTCTGCCTACAAAGTCTATTGTTCTGGATCAACACTGTGTGCCACCGCTGCCACCCCACACTGGGGCAGTGCTATCCTCTGCTCTCACATGCACCCACTCCACAATGGGGCAGTGCTATCCTCTGCTCTCACATGCACCCACTCCACACTGGGGCAGTGCTATCCTCTGCTCTCACATGCACCCACCCCACACTGGGGCAGTGCTAACCTCGGCTCTCATATGCACCTTGAAGAAGGATTCTCTGAGGCACCTGTGTGGATGTCCTTACACCCTGCTCTTAGAGTGGCCCCTTGGAAACTGTAAAGCAGATAGTTCCACTTCCTGCTCTCACTCCCCCAAGGGGAAGCTCACCACTTACAGAAAGAAAGTTCAAGGTCCTTGGTAGGGCCCACAGGCTTCACGTGACCAAGTCCCTCTTTATTTCTCTGTTTCACTCTCTGTGATCAACAACAGGGCTTCCTTGTTCTCAGTCCTGCCTAGTATACTCTGTTTGGGGTCCATGATCTTGCTTTTTCCCCTGTCCACGAGTTTTTCTTCCCAGGACGCACACTTTACAAAGTCTTTCAAATGTCATCTTCAGGAACAACAACAAAATGTGACATCAGCTTCATAATGAAGCTTTTTAGGGATGGTGTTTCCTAAGTTAGGCCTCTCCTTACTCAGCTGTTTTCCTTTACAGAGCTTGCAGTGATATTGTTCCTCCTCTGTTTCTCTATTTTTCTTTTGAAAAATAGAGGTCTCATGTAGTCCTGGTTGGCCTCAAACTCACTATATACCTAAGCATGACCTTGAACTCACAATTCTCCATCTTCCACCTCCCAATTGCACATACTACACGCGTGCACTGCCCACACTACACTGGTGCACTGCCCACACTAGCCCTGGATGTTTCTGTATCTTTGGATTATCTTCCCATTAGTCTGCAAACGACCTAATAGAATTTCACTCTGCACCGCAGGGCTTAGAGATATGCTGGTTCATAATGAGCTCTCATGAATCAGTGGGGAACAGACAATGGACACAGGGAGAAAACAACTATTAATAGCCCACAACCATCATTTTGAATAGCTGCTCAATGATGGAATTTTTTAAAAACATTTATTTATTTATTTTATGTAAGTACACTGTAGCTGTCCTTAGATACTCCAGAAAAGGGCATCAGATTTTGTTACGGATGGTTGTGAGCCACCATGTGGTTGCTGGGATTTGAACTCGGGACCTTCGGAAGAGCAGTCAGCGCTCTTAACCACTGAGCCCTCTCGCCAGCCCCAGGAATTTTTATTTTTTGTTATGAAATAATATTATAACTAAAGAACACGATTGTGATTTGATTGAATATTAGCAATCTCCAGGAGTTGACTTAAATAAAACATACATCCAGAAAGGTACATTATCTATCTAACTATAGATCTATATTGGGAACATGGAACAAATTTGTGGATTTTTGGTCAATTCAGGCTGTTAAACAAAATCCCATAGCCTTGCTGGGTGTTGGAGGCACACACCTTTAATCCCAGCATTTGGGAGGCAGAGGCAGGCAGATTTCTGAGTTCGAGGCCACCCTGGTCTACAAAGTGAGTTCCAGGCCAGCCAGGGCTGTGCAGAGAAACCCTGTCTCGAAAAACAAAACAAAACAAAACAAAACTCCCATGGCCTCCATGGCTCCTAAACAGAAAACATCAAACATTGTTTACAGCTAGGTCAGGTCAAGAGCCTAGGAAGGAATCACAAGGTCCTGGTTGTGTGTCTGGTGACGATCTACTTCACAGGTTGTAGTGTCTCCTTACATCCTTACATGACAGAAAGAACAAACACTTTGGTTTTTTCTATAAATAGGGACTGGGGAGATAGCTCAGCTGTTGATAAATTGTTTGGCTGAAAATTCAAGGACCTATGTTCAAGACCCAGAACCCATGTTGAAAAGCTAGGTGTGGTGGTGTGTCTTTGTTATGCCACTGCTGGGGAGACAGAGACAGGTAGATCTCTGGGGCTCCTTGGACAGCCAATCTAGTCTGCTTGTCCAATTCCAAGCCAATAGACTGAATCTCAAAAAACAAAACAAAACAAAACAAAAACACCATAGATACAACTCCAGGAAAGATTGTTTTCTGGCCTCATGTGCATGTGCTCACGGTTCACACTCCAAAATAAAATGTAAAAAAACTACTACCTACTGAGCCATGGTGGTGTATGCCTGAAATCCTGGAATTCAAGGGCCAAAGACAGATCTCTATGAGTTCAAGATCAACCTGGTCAACATAGTGAGTTCCAGGCCAGCCAGGGTTTCATAGTGAGACCCTGTCTCAAAGCAAAACCAAAAAAAGTAAAAAGAAAAAAAAATAAAGCCTAATTTTATTAATGAATGCTACAATTAACTTTCTGACCCCTATCACCCACTAAGGACTGATCTATACCCCAACCCTGTGTGCGTGGTGTGTGGTGTATGTATGTGGTGTGTGTGTGATGGTGTGTGGGGGGGGGTCTGTGTGTTGTGTGTATATATGTGTCTGTGGTGTATGTGCGTGGTATGTGTGTGGAGTGTATGTGTTTCTCAGTTTTTGTTTTGTTTTGTTTTGTTTTGTTTTTTTCAAGACAGGGTTTCTCTGAGTAGGCCTGGCTGTCCTGGAACTCTCTGTAGACCAGGCTGGCCTCGAACTGAGAAATCCGCCTGCCTTTGCCTCCCAAGTGCTGGGATTAAAGGTGTGCGCCACCACACCCGGCTCAGTTTTTTGAAGCACAGCCTTAAACTTGCCAAAGTACAGTGCTTCTGCCCCAGTTTACTGAGAGCCAGGATTATAGGAGTGCTGCACTCTTGTTTGTTTGAGACTGGCCTCCCTGTTTCCCCCAAGCACCCTTTCACTCACGGCCTTAGGCAATCTTTCCATCTAGGTTAAGAGTAGCTGGGACTGGGGGCTGGAGAGATGGCTCAGTGGTTAAGAGCACTGACTGCTCTTCCAGAGGTCCTGAGTTCAATTCCCAGCAACCACATGGTGGCTCATAACCATCTATAAGGAGATCTGATGCCCTCTTCTGGTGTGTCCGAAGACAGATACAGTGTACTTATATAATAAATAAACCTTAAAAAAAAAAGTAGCTGGGACCATAGTGCCCAGCTTGACCTACAACCCCCAGTGCTGTAACCCTGGAAGCTAGGATTTCGCTGTATGAGTTATGGAGAACTGAGAGGTACAAGCAATCAGGTGCCAGCTCTAATCTCTAACCTGAGGAAAGACAGCTGTGGTAGAAACTCAGGAGGCCAAACTCTGGTTTCCCAGACACTTGTGCCAGACAAAAAAAGCAGCTAAATCTCTCCACTTCATTGGGTTCCTGTGCAAAACAGAGTAAACAGGGTCTGCCTCTCTAGACTACCCGCCTGGTGCCCTCTCCCTGACTCACTATCAATCAGCCATCAGAACCAAAGGCCTGTCTCTTTTGTCCTGGAATGTTGCTGGGGCAGTTTGCAGGTATGATTCATAACCTGCAGTAGTCAGACGCTTAGAAACTGAAAACCATTTAGGAAGCTGAGGGTACCCATAGTTTGCAAACTTCCTCAGAGCCTCGTCGGTCTGGGCATCTCATGGCGGGGACAGATACAGTACACTGTATCTGTCTCTTATCTAGGTTGTTTACTACCATTGCTATTATTTTCATGAAAGATGCAGCTTGCCTTTCTTTCTTTCTTTCTTTCTTTTCTTTCTTCCTTCCTTCCTTCCTTCCTTCCTTCCTTCCTTCCTTCCTTCCTTCCTTTCGTTCGTTTTTTTGAGACAGGGTTTCTCTGTGTAGCCCTGGCTGTCCTGGAACTCACTCTGTAGCAGGCTGGCCTCAAACTCAGAAATCCTCCTGCCTCTGCCTCTCAAAGGCGTGTGCCACCACTGCCCAGCTTGCGCTCTCTCTCTCTTTCTTTTTTTAAATAACATAACTTTTTTAAAGATTTATTTATTTTATGTATATTATACACTGTATCTGTCTTCAGACACACCAGAAGAGGGTATCAGATCTCATTAAAGATGGTTGTGAGCCACTATGTGGTTGCTGGGAATTGAACTCAAGACCTCTGGAAGAGCAGTCCGTGCTCTTAACCACTGAGCAATCTCTCCAGCCCTCTTTTTTCTTTCTTCTTTTCTTCCTTCCTTTCTTTCCTTTGGTAGGGTTCAGGTATTCCTGGCTGACCTGAGGATGATCTTGATGTCCCTATCCTGCCTCCACCTCCCCAGTGTTAGGATCACAGGTGTGCACCACAGCTGGGTTTATGCAGTGCTAGAAAAGGAACCAGGGCTTCATACACTCCAGGCCAGCACTCTACTCAGCATCTCCAGTTCCACAAATATTGTCTCTCCAAATGTGGGCAATAGCAACTATCTTAGGTTTCTACCTGTAGAAAGAAACACCATGACCACAAGAAACTTGGGAAGGGAAGGGTTTAATCTGGCTTACACTTCCATATCACTATCTACCGTCTAAGGAAGTCAGAATTCAAGCAGGGCAGGAAACTCAGAGCAGGAACTGAAGCAGAAGCCACCAGCTTGCTTCCAATGGCTTGCTCAGCCCGCTTTCTTATTGTACCCAGGACCGGCAGCCCAGGAGTGGCCCGCAATGACTCACAATGGCCCAGACACCTCCAACACCAATCACTAATTAAGACAATGATTTATTTTCAATTGAGAGCCCCTCTTCCCAAAACACTCTGATTTGTGTCAAGTTGACATAAGTCTCCAGACAGAGTCAAAGGTGCATTTCTCCACATAAGCAAAGGCAATGATGCAGACAGCAGTCAGGGGCTACAGCACTGAGCTGTTAAAGTCTCTGGGTGCCTTCTGCATACCATGTGGCTAGAATCACACCTCTAAGATCCTCCTCCTTTTGACATGTAATGTCCTATACTGCCTGAGGATTCTACCAAGGCATACATCTCCAGGAGAGATTTGGCACTATATAACCAGATCTATTAGAAAGTCAAGCACATGGTCTACAAAGTGAGTTCCAGGACAGCCAGGGCTATACAAAGAAACCCTGTCTCGAAAAACCGGAAAAAAAAAACAAAAGAAAATAAAAGAAAAGAAAAGAAAGTCAGGCACATACCTGTGATGTAGCTACGTGCAAAGCTGAGGCAGGAGGATTGCAAAATAGAGCCCGGGCTGCATAATGAGACCTCATCTCTAAAAACAGAAAAGGAAAACAAACAAAACACCCAAGCACAGTGGCATACACTTTTTATCCTAACACTAGGAGGGCAGGGGCAAGGAGATTTCTGGGAGTTCAAGGCAAGCCTGGTCTACTTACCAAGTTCTAGGCCAGCCAGGGCTACATACCTTGTCACGCAACAACAAAACTACTGTATATTGGGTATGGCAGGACTTTCCTGTAATCCCAGCACTTGGGAGACTGGAGGTAGGAGGGTCAGAAGTTCCAGGCAATCTTCAGCTACAACCTGTGCTATAGATGTGAAATCCTTTCTCAAAAAACTAACTGAGGACTGACTAAACAAATGAATGAAAAGGAATCACACCTGAAGTCAGGCATGGTGGCCCACCTCAGAGGTTCAAGGTCACCCTCAGCTACCCATCAAGTTTGAGATCAGCCTGGGCTACATATGACCCTGTTGAAAACAACAGAAACCCTCAACAATTATAAAAGAGGAAAGTACTTTAAACCTTTCAAAAAGGAAGGTGGCCAAACTGCTGCAAAATGCACACTCAAGGCCAACTGTCGGCTGGCTCCTGTCCCAAGGAGTCACAGAAAAGTCTGGGCAACCTCCCATGAGCCACTGAGTTAACTTTCAAAATCCAAGCCTGCCTCACTGGCAAAGGCCCAGGTGCTCTCTTAGAGCCATACCAGCACAAAGGCCACGATGACAGCTATGGGACATTAATCTCCTCAGGAGATCCTATCTTACTTCAGAAGGTTTTGAATCTCTCGAGAAGGACAGCTGGTGATTTCAGGGAGGAAATAGTGGGAGAACTGGCCCCAGGCTGCAGTCAGGAAACTCGAGCTCCAGCCTGGCTGGAGTCCATGGTGTGCCCATGCCCCTGGGCCTCATGGTGACATCATCTTCTGAGCTTGTGCCCTTATATGCCCATCAAGGGGCAGCCCTGTTCAGCTACCCACTCAGAAATGGTGTCAGGAGTAAAATGAGCAATGTATTTAAAAATCTGTATAAAAATACTTTGAAAAGTTTAGAGTGTTAAAATCATATGACTTGTTGTTAGGAAAAGGAAGAGCCAGGTGTTGTGGTACATGCCTTTAATCCCAGCACTGTAAGCACAGGCGATCAGATCTCTGTGAGTTCAAGGCCAGCCTGCTCTACAGAGTGAGTACCAGGACAGTCAGAGCTATGTCTCAGATAAATAGATAGATGATAGATGATAGATAGATAGATGATAGACAGACAGACAGACAGACAAAAGAAAGATGAAAGTGACAGGCTTCTAACTCTGTCAAAGTGATTATTCATCAGGGTAGTAAACAGGTGAAGCAAAGGAGCCCTAGCAAATGGTCTTATGCCTCCCATGATCATAGCTATGGTCACAGAGCTGGGACTAGCCCTGTCCCTTCTGTGCCTTTCTATGCTCCTTAGGATGGTCTCCTTGTGGTGCTATCATGTTCCAGTTCTTGCCATGAAGCAATTTCCCAGAAGACCTGTGGAAAAGTACCTCAGCCGGCCACATACCTCAGCATGACTGGAGCAGCAGAGAGGAGGGGAAGAGGAATAAGGAGGAAGTGTGCCCACTGAGTCAGCAAGAGGATGTGTCAGACCTGAGCAGAGAAAGAAGAGGGTCTAGGCTCTCTCTCTCTCTCTCTCTCTCTTTCTCTCTCTCTTTGTTTTTTTTTTTTTTTTTTTTTTTTGAGACAGGGTTTCTCTGTGTGCCCTGGCTGTCCTGGAACTCACTCTGTAGACCAGGCTGGCCTCAAACTCAGAAATCCACTTGCCTCTGCCTCCTGAGTGCTGGGATTAAAGGCGTGCGCCACCGCGGCCCGGTGTGTCTCTTAAATTTAAGTTACAAAAAACTTTATTTTGAGACACAGTCTTCACAGCCCAGGCTGCCCTGGAACTCATTTGATAGTCTGGGCTGGCCTCAAACTTGAGTTGTTTTTCCTACCAAGACCATCATACCCATCTTGTATGTATGTATGTATGTATGTATCCATGTATGTATGTATGCATATGTATATGTGTATGTATATATGTGGTATATGTGTATATGTATATATGCCTGTCTCTATATATGTATGTATATGTGTATAAATGTATGTGTGTATGTGTATGTGAGGACTGTCCACTTGGGGCTAAGAGAAGCCCAGATAGAACATAGTAAATAGTGAGTAGTAACTCAGGGTTATTGTTAGGAAAGTAGATCCTAACAGCATGGAGGGTAGGCATCTGCCCAACTATTGTGCTGTTTAGGACTTATTGTAAATATAAAGGCTATATGTGTGTTTTTTATCTGGGAGCTCAATAACCTAAGGTGGGGTAGAAACTCAAGGCCAGGATTTAAATATTTACAACAACATATATGTGTATGTATGATGTATGATATATGTATGTATTATGTGTGTGAATATATGTATGTATATATGTATGTATGTGCTAGAGATTAAACCTGAGACTTCACTCAGATGAGGCAAGTGCTCTGCTATACTGAGCTGTATCTCCAGATAGTGGCAGCTGCTGCTGCTTCTCTTCCTCCTTCTCCTTCTTCCTCTTCCTCTCCTCCTCCTCTTCCTTCTTCTTCTTCTTCTTTTTTTTTTTTTTTTTTTTTGAGACAGGGTTTCTTTGTGTAGCCCTGACTGTCCTGGAACTCACTTTGTAGACCAGGCTGGCCTCGAACTCAGAAATCCGCCTGCCTCTGCCTCCCAAGTGCTGGGATTAAAGGCATGCCCCACCACTGCCCGGCCTCTTCTCCTTCTTTTTCTCCTTCTTCATCTTTTTTAAAAGATTTATTTATTATTATATATAAGTACACTGTAGCTGTCTTCAGATATGCCAGAAGAGTGTATCATATCTTATTACAGGTGGTTGCGAGCCACCATGTGGTTGCTGGGATTTGAACTCAGGACCTTTATGGAAGAGCTGTCAGTGCTCTTACCCACGGAGCCATCTCACCACCAGCCTTCCTCCTCCTCCTCTCCCTCCTCCTCCTCCTCCCCTTCTACTTACGTTTGTTTATTTAGTTTTCTGTGTGTATACTATAGAACATGTAGAGTTCAGACAGCTCATGGGAGTTAGTTTGAGAGCCTTCCACCATTCAGGTCTCAGGATCAAATTGAGTGGTCAGGCTTAGTGACAGACACTTTGTCCCTCCAGCCTTCTTTTTAGTTTTTACTTTGTTGTAAGGTGTCACTAGTTTACCTAGCTTGGCTTTAAATTCATTCTGTTCTGCTGGGCAGTAAGCCTAGCTTTTCTTTCCTTTAAAAAAAAATTATTTATTTATTTTTTTGATACAGGGCCTGCCTGGCCTCAAATTCACAGAGATTAAAGGTTTGTATTATCATGTTGGGTCTGGGCTTGACATTTTGTTTTTTAAAGACAGGTTTTATTATGTAGCCCAGGATGGTGTGAATCTGCCTCTGCCTCCCAAGTGCTAATGTTACAGACATATGCTACCATAGCCTATTCTCTTTAAAGTTAAAGTCTCCCCACCTACCCCTCCTTTTCCACTCTTTCTTCTCTCTCTTCTTTATGTTTGTGCTCTACTGTTTGATTCCCTAGGAGAAAAAAGGAGGGGTCCCACCCTTTCTCTCACTAGAACACTTGGGCACTTCAACCAGCAGAGTCCTGGCTGGTGGCTCCCACATCACAGGAGACCAGCACTCTGCCCAGGATCTGTGATTCTGCCCCAGAGGATGACTTTAATCTGGTCCTACAGCCTTGAGGTCAAGAATGTGAGACAAAATTGCTGGTCTCCCAAGTGTTAGGACAACAGGTATGCACAAACCTGTGGTTTGTGAGGTGTGAAGACCAATGGAGATCAGACCCTGCCTTTGTGCCTGCTAGGCAAGCACTCTAATGATTGAGCTGGATTTCTGACCTCAGAACACTGTTGTTTGCTTGTTTGTTTGTTTGTTTGTTTATTTCATTGTGTTTTGGTTTTTGGATTTTTTGTTTTTTGTTTTGTTGTTGTTGTTTTTCATTTTTTAAGATTTATTTATTATTATATATGAGTACACTGTAGTTGTCTTCAGACACTCCATAAGATGACATCAGATCTCATTACTTGTGGTTGTGAGCCACCATGTGGTTGCTGGGATGACTGAGCCATCTCACCAGCCTGTTTTTTTGTTTGTTTGTTTGTTTGTTTTGTTTTTGAGACACTATTTCTCTATGTAACAGTCCTAACTGTATTAGAACTCATTTTGTAGACCAGACTGACCTCGAACTCAGAGAACCAAGTACTGGGATAAAAGACATGCCCCACCAGTGCCTGGCTCACAACATTGTGTTTATAGGGAACCTCTGCTCAGTAGTCTTACTCAACACTGTATCCCAGCCTTGGCCATAATATTGACCTCTAACAAATATGTATCAGCATGACTGAGTGGATGGACAGAAAATGAATAAAACCAGATTAGAACTGAGGAGTACTCATCGTCTGACTATGGCCACAAAGTAACGTTCTGAGACGAGGATGCTGGTGAGGTCGAGAATGTGAGACAGAATTGCTTGAAGAACTTTATACAATTTGTTTAATAATCTTTTATTTAGGGCTGGAGAGATGGCTCAGTGGTTAAGAGCACTGACTGCTCTTCCAGAGGTCCTGAGTTCAATTCCCAGCAACCACATAGTGGCTCACAACCATCTGTAATGGGAACTGATGCCCTCTTCTAGTGTGTCTAATAAATATAATATATTTTAATTATATTCCTTCTCTTCCCTAACTACATCTTCCCCATCTTCCTGCCCACCCACCTTCACGTTCTTTCTCACTCGCAAAAAGAAAGAAAAAACAAGCTGGGCAGTGGTGGAGCTTGCCTTTAATCCTAGCACTTGGGAGGCAGAGGCAGGCAGGTTTCTGAGTTCGAGGCCAGCCTGGGCTACAGAATGAGTTCCAGGACAGCCAGGGCTACACAGAGAAACCCTGTCTCAAAAAGAAAGAAAGAAAGAAAGAAAGAAAGAAAGAAAGAAAGAAAGAAAGAAAGAAAGAAAGCCAAAAACACTGAAAATCAGAACAAGCAAGCAAGCAAACAAACAAACAAAACCAACAAGACAAAAATACCAAACCAGAACACAATGCATACAATGCTCATGGTTTTGTCTCAGCTGTGTGCGGTTGATCTTCTTTCACAGTCATTCCAATGGATTTAGCATTTTCTGCCAGCTATCAATTGCAAATCGCTTCTTGACCGAGGGTATCCACTTCTCAGTGCTGTGGTTTGAACCTGTGTAGGACTCATGTGTGCTGCTGTGGTCTCTGTGAATGCATGTATGTGTCAGCTCTGTTGTGTATGAAGAGGCTGTTTGTTTCTCAGGAGTTAGCTACCACCTCTGGCCCTGTCTTCCACCTCCTTTCCAAGGATCCCCAAGCCTTGCAGGGATGGTTTAATGAAGATATCCTGTTTAAGGCAGAGTGCTCTGAAGTGTCTCACTCTCTGCACACTGTCTACTTGTGGGTCTCTGTTTTAATTACCATCCACTGCAAGAAGAAGCTTTTCAGTCGGGCATGGTGGTGCACGCTTTTAATCCCAGCACTCGGGAGGCAGAGGCAGGCGGATCTCTGAGTTCGAGGCCAGCCTGGTCTACAAACTGAGTTCCAGGACAGCCAGGGCTATACAGAGAAACCCTGTCTCAAAAACCCAACCCCTCCCCCCCAAAAAAAGAAGAAAAAGAAGAAGCTTTTCTGAGAGGGCTGTCTGTGGGAGGCATTAACAATGTGCTGTCAGGAGTCATTTGACTATGATCCTTCAGCAAAACTGTAAGCATGGGAGCTGGAGAGATGGCTCAGTGGTTAAGAGCACAGATGGCTCACAACCATCTGTAATGAGATCTGACACCCTCTTCTGGTGTGTCTGAAGACAGCTACAATGTACTTAGATATAATAAATAAATAAATAAATAAATAAATAAATAAATAAGGGCTGGTGAGATGGCTCAGTGGATAAGAGCACTGATTGCTTTTCTGAAGTTCCTGAGTTCAAATCCCAGCAACCACATGGTGGCTCACAACCACCCATAATGAGATCTGACGCCCTCTTCTGGTGCATCTGAAGTCAGCTACAGTGAACTTATGTATTTAAAGAATGATTTGAGCCGGGAATTATTTGAGCTGGGCATGGTGGTGCACGCCTTTAATCCCAGCACTCAGGAGGCAGAGGCAGGCAGATTTCTGAGTTCCAGGCTAGCCTGGTCTACAAAGCTAGTTCCAGGACAGCCAGGGCTATACAGAGAAACCCTGTCTCGAAGAAAACCCAAAAAAACAAAACAAACAAACAAAAAAAAGAACTGTAAGCATTAGAATTTCCCTCAAGGCCTGTGTATGAGTCGCAGGTTCTTGGCCACTTTAGCAATGTCAGAACTCTAAACCATTTTTTTTTAAGTTTTTTGTTTTGTTTTGTTTTGTTTGAGACAGGTTTCTCTGTATAGCCCTGGCTGTCCTGGAACTCACTTTGTAGACCAGGCTGGCCTCGAACTCAGAAATCCGCCTGCCTCTGCCTCCCGAGTGCTGGGATTAAAGGCGTGCACCACCATGCCCGGCTGAAGTTTTTTAAATGTTATTTTCTGTGTATGAGTCTTTTGGTCACATAAATGTCTGTGTATCACATGTATGCACGGTGCTGATGGAACTAGGCAGAAGGTGTCCTATTCTCTGTAACTAGAGTTGTGGGCGGCTCTGAGTTCCATGTGAGTGCTGGGAATAGAACTTGGGTCCTCTGCAAGATCTAGTGCTCTTAATGGACAATTCTTCTCTCTCCAGCCCCTCCAGACTGTTTCAGAGGCATGCAAGCTGGAAGTCCCCACAAGCTGGAAGTCCCCACAAGCCGGAAGTCCCTGGGCTGTGTTTAGGGTATCAGTCACAGCAGGGGCAGCCATTTAGAGGTTAGAAGAGGCTGGGCAGTGGTGGCCCATACCTTTAATTCCAGCACTTGGGAGGCAGAGGCAGGAGGATTTCTGAGTTCGAGGACAGCCTGGTCTACAGAGGGAGTTCCAGGACAACTAGGGCTACACAGAGAAATCCTGTCTCAACCCCCCCCCCCAAAATAAAAGAGGTTAGAAGAGGAAAGGAGGCAATGGTGGAGGAAGGAAGAGAGGAGGGGAGTGGTGGGGTCCAGCATAGCCTGTATGAGCCAGAAAGGAGGAGTCTTGTCACCGCCAGCAAGCCTGTCTCACATTCTTTTTTCTTTTTTCTTTTCTTTCTTTTCTTTTTTTTTTTTTTTTTGTTTTTTGTTTTTTGTTTTTCGAGATAGGGTTTCTCTGTATACCCCTGGCTGCATTGGCTTCTTTTCAGCATCTCTAATTCCTGAGCACCTCCCTCCACCCCCAAACCCCCTCTGCCCCTGTGGTCCATTGCTACCTTGCTATTTATTCTTTTCACTTAAAAAAAAAAGTCATGAGGCCTGCAGGAAGGCTCATCTAGTAAAGATGCTAGCTGTCAAGCCTGGGTTTATTCCCAGAATCAACATGGTGAAGGGAGACAACTGACTTCCACATACATGACCATACATGTCATGGCATGCACGTGTCTACATGTGTGCTCCCACATACATGTGTGTGTGTGTGTTCTTGTGCACATAGTAAAAATGTAAATTAAATGCAAATTTAAAATGAACTTTAAAATTATGGATTATATCATTTACCCAGCTTAGTGTACAAAACACGTAAGTTTAGAATGAAGAGCTAGGTCTGGTGGTACCCATTTAGAACCTCAGAACTTAGAGGGAAAGGTGGAGGGCCAGGAATCACGCTGTTTTTTTGTTTTTGCTTTTTCATTGTCTAGAGAATACTACATTGATTTCTGTAATCAAAACCACTCAGGTGCGACCTTGCATGTTTTGTACAGTGCCAAATCCCTGTACAAATAGGAAAAACTAAATTTAATGGTTTTAGAACAATATAGCTGGGGTTGGGGAGACAGATCAGTGGTTAAGAGCACTGGCTGCTCTTGCAGAGAATGCAGATTCAATTCCCAGTACCCCATGGTGGTCACAACTCCAGTTCCAGGGGATTTGATGTTCCCTCTGAGCTCCAAAGACATGAGGCATGCACATGATGCACACATACATACAGGCAAAACGCTTTTACAAACAACTCTAAAACAGTTTTTAAAGAACACTTTGACTGTTAACTTCTATATAATCCAACCCAACATGATGGTAACTGAGATACTTTTTGTCCAAAGTTGATAGTGCTGCTAAATTATCCAAAAAAATCAAATTGTGTGTGTGTGTGTGTGTGTGTGTGTGTGTGTGAGAAAGAGAGAGAAAGAGAGAGAGAGAGAGAACTAAACAGTATCTTACAAATGAGCAGCACCCATAACTATTTCAGATTCTATAATTATCTGAACAAACTTTTAGATATATCTAGGATCTCCCTTCCTTCCTTCCCTCCCTCTCACCCTCCCTCCCTCCCTCCTTCCTTTCTTTTAATAAAGCACAAAAATCTCAGTAAACATAATGATCTGGGTTGTTTGCTTTTTTGAGACAGGATCTCTTGTAGCCCAGGCAGGCCTTGAACTCTCTATATAGCTGAGGATGACTTTATGTTTTTGGGTTTTTTTTTGTTTGGTTTTTCAAGACAGGGTTTCTCTGTATAGCCCTGGCTGTCCTGGAACTCAGTTTGTAGACCAGGCTGGCCTCGAACTCAGAAATCCGCCTGCCTCTGCCTCCCAAGCACTGGGATTAAAGGCGTGCGCCACCACGCCCAGCTTTGAGGATGACTTTAAACTTCTGATCTTCCCTCCTTACCTATACCTCCAAGGCTAGAGTTATGGGAATGTGCCATGGACCAGGTTAGACTGTGCTGGGGGTGGAGCCCAGAGTTTCATGCATGTTAAACAAATGCTCTTGCCGGGCGTGGTGGCGCATGCCTTTAATCCCAGCACTCGGGAGGCAGAGGCAGGCGGATTTCTGAGTTCGAGGTCAGCCTGGTCTACAAAGTGAGTTCCAGGACAGCCAGGGCTATACAGAGAAACCCTGTCTTGAAACCCCCCCCCCACAAAAAAAACCCAAAAAACAAAAAACAAAAACAAATGCTCTACAAACTGAGCTACAGCTCTGGCTACTGCAAGCTCTGCCTTGCTTTGTTTTTGGGACAGGGTCTCATGTATCCAATTTGCTATGCAGCTGAAGATGACTTTTAACAACTTTCTTTTTTTTTTTTTTTCCGAAACAGGGTTTCTCTGTGTAGCCCTGGCTGTCCTGGAACTGGAACTCACTCTATAGACCAGGCTGGCCTCGAACTCAGAAATCCACCTGCCTCTGCCTCCCAAGTACTAGGTGTGTGCCATCACTGCCCGGCAACCTTGAACTTCTTATCTTAACTCCAACTCTTTCTCAGTGCAGGAATTACAAGCCATCAAGCCTGTGTGTCACATGATGTACAGAGGATGGAACCCAGGGCTTCATGCATGTGGGGCAAACATTCTCCCAACTGAGCTATAGCCCCACCCTTACCCCCATTTTGAAAAAGATTTCTTTTTATTCTATGTGTCTGGATGTTTGCTTGCATATGTATATGTGCACCACAGATGTTCTTGGTGCCTAGTGAGCAAGGAGAGGGTGCCAGGTCCCCTGGACTGGACTTGACAGGTGTCATCTGCCACCATGTGGATTCTGATCTTCGAGAGCAGTAAAGGCTTTCAAGTGCTGAGCCATCTTTCCATCCTGTCCTTCCGAGAAACAATCAAGATTGCCCTGATACTGTAATGTGCCCAAAGCTGGCCTTGACATTCTTATCCTCCTGCCTCCCTCTTTATCTTACAAATTTTGGGATTACAGACTTGGGAAATCAAGAAATTTTGAGCTAGAATGTTGTAAATTGAGACAATCTGTATTGCCAAATTCACTATCCTTTTTGTCTTTTTATAATTTTTCTTTTTCTTTTTGCCTCAAGTGTGTGTGTGTGTGTGTGTGAATGTGTGTGAGTGTATGTGAGTTTGAGTGTATGAGTATGTGTATGTGTGTGTGAGAGTGTGTATGTGTTAGTATGTGTATGTGTGTGAATGTGAGTGTGTGAATGTGAGTGTATGAATGTGAGTGTGTGAATGTGAGTGTATTAATCTGAGTGTGCGTATGTGTGTATGAGTATGTGTGTGTATGTGTATTTGTGTGAGTATGTGTATGCTTATGTGTGAGTGTGTGTGTGTGCGCACACATTCACATACAGTACAGTACTTAAGGTCAGAAGACTGCGTGGGGTCTGGAAACAGCACTCAGTGGTCAGGTGTGGCAGCAAGCATCTTTAACCCCTGAGCCATCTCTACAATCCTGTTTCCTTTTTTAATCTGTTAAAAAAAAAAGATGAGATTCAAGTCCTCATGCCTTAGTTTCTTTGCCTGTTACTGTGGGAAAAACCTCCCTGAAACAACCTGACTGAAGCAACCTAGGAGAAATGGGTTTATCCCATCTCTCAGTTCAGAAATGGGTTTATTCCTTCTCTCAGTTCAAAGGCACAACCTACCACGTTGGGAAATTCCAGACATCAGAAGCTTGAAGCAGCCGTGATTTCACTTCCATAATCTGAAAGTAGAGAATGACAAAAAAGTGCTGATGCTAAGCTCCATTTCTTCTCCAGTAGTACAGTAGGATCGAGGGAGGGAATGGTACCGCCCACAGTGGACAAGGACCCCCGAAGGCATACCTAGAGGTCCTTTCCCGTGACTATAGGTTCTGTCAAGTTGACAATTACTAAACCATTGCACTAGGCAGAGTGCTTTTACTGATGAACTACAACCTCAGCCTGCCCCACCTTATCTTTGAAAATACTTCTTTTAAATTGCTCAGGAGCTTGCTGACACTCCCTAGTTCCCACTCTTCTCTCCTGGCAGGTCTTTCAGGATGGTCTGTCTTCTATGCTGCTTCTCTCCCACTGCCTCCTCTCTCTCTTTGTACTTCATCAATAGCACGAGAATAGAAACACGAAGCCTGTTCTCCAGTCCTTTACCCATTGTACTAAAAGTCTAAACCTGAGGCCTCAGCCCAGCTAGGTGAGAGCTTCACCTCTGAACTACCGCCCCAAGATTAAACTTCCTGAATTTGTTGAGCTCTTCTGGTGGCAAGCAACAGAAACCATATTCAAGCTAGCTTAAAGAAAGAAAGCTATGAGTTGACTCACTTCTGAAAACACCTTAGGGTAATCCTCGCTTCAGGTATAGCTATATCTAAGATCCAAAGGGTGTCACCAGGAAATGGTCTCTTTCTCTGTTTTCCTCTGTGTTGGCTTCATGCTTGTCCCCAATTGCTTCTGGCAATGGTCCTGGATATGTGGGTCTCATTGATCCACCTAGATCACACACCCATCTCTAGACCTTGGTAGCCAGGGGCGGGACAGGCCTGGATATATCCACTTTGGAGTCAGGCAGTGCCAGACTCCTGGTGTGTGGCAAGGGACAAAGAGTTTTTCCTAAGGAAAACCAAGATTCTATTTGCAGCAGAGGGAGAACAGATGTTAAGTAAGCAAAATCATGTTGACCCTCAGTTCTCCCTTTTATCCAAGTGGCAATATCTGGTGCTGTTAGGAAGACCAAGATAGGCCAGGGCTAGGGGGTTAAGGTTCAGCAGAGATGAAAGCAGAGCTGATTCATTTGTCTTTCCCCTGTCAACAGCTCCCTTTGTTTGCTCTTCAAAGATACACACACATATATATATATACACACACACACACTCCCCAACCTACCAGGAGCAGACTTTTTCCAGCATGTAGGGGCCTCATGGGCATGTGTGAACCCTTTCTGTCACTTCCATGCCTTGTTCTCCTCGGGTATCTAACAGTCTGCCTTTGGCCTGGCTGGAGTCTGCTCAGGCAGTTCATGTTCGTTTTCATTTTGACTCAAAATGAAAGCAACACTTGCTTAGGAGCCTCAGGTGGATCTCTCTCTCTCTCTCTCTCTCTCTCTCTCTCTCTCTCTCTCTCTCTTCTTTGCTAGCTAGTAGCCTCGATTTTTTGTTTGTTTCTTCATTTATTTTTTGAGACAGGGTTTCTCTGTGTAGCCCTGGCTGTCCTGGAACTCATTCTGTAGATCAGATTGGCCTTGAACTCAGAGATCCCCTGCCTCTGACTCCTGAGTGCTGGGATCAAAGGTGTGGACCATCACTGCCTGGCACTAGTTAGGAGCTTCCTTAAGAGAGATGGTGCCTGCTTTTCTGTCTTCTTATAGTGCAGAAATCACCATGGAACATGTGTAAGAGGGTCAGCATATCACAGTTGGTTGATAATTTACTTAATTGATTTTTTTAAATTATTTTTGAGATTTTAGTAAGGGGTGTGTGTGTGTGTGTGAGGGTGGAGGGAGTGAGTGAGAGAGTGCACCTCTGTATGTGGGTGTTCACAGAGACTAGAGCACTGGGTGTTCTCCTTCATCACACTATCCATTCCTTGGAGGCAGGGTCTGTCCCAGAACTTGCGGGGTTTGTTGTTGTTGTTTTTAAATCTTACCTAGGCTAGAAGCCAGAAAACACCAATGTTCCTTCTGTCCCTGTCTCCTTTAGAGCTAGTGTGACAGGCCTATGACACTGGCTTGTTATAGGGATGCTGAGAGCCAGATTCTGCTCCTCATGAATGAACTGCAAATGCTCTTAGCCACCCAGTCAGTCATCTCTCCCACTGATTAACTATTTTACATTGACCTGGGGTTTTGAGACTGGGTCTTGCTTTGGAGCCCTGGCAGGTCTGATATTAGCTATGTCGCTTTCAAACTCATGGCAATTATTCTCCATCAGCCTCCTAAGTGCTGAGAGGTGTGTGGCACTATACCCGCCTTCCTTCCGGCACTGGATTTAAAGTGATCTTCCAAATCAGGACCAAAATAAAGGTAGTGAACGTTCCCACATTCAGACAAACTGACACAGTCCTATAGAACACAAGTCTTGTGCTGACTTGGGATCTCAACGCTGCAAGGATGCTCTGGTCCCAGAGTCCTGGAGCAGCTTCCCAGTCCTTACCCTGGCTTTCCTCGTCTTCTCTGGGAGGTGCCACCTACTTCTTCAGACCTACTCCCTTGGTAGCTGAGCCAATAGAAAACTCTTGCCATGCCTACTTCTGCAGCTCTGTGGTCCTTCCATTGGCCTGGCTTCTATTTTAAGGATCATAGCTTCTCCTCTTCCAGTCCCTCCCTCCCCTTTCCTTCCAGTCCCTCCCTCCCCTTTCCTTCCAGTCCCTCCCTCTCCTTTCCTTCCAGTCCCTCCCTCCCCTTTGTCCTTCCTTTTCTCTCACACAGAAGCCCAGGGTGGTCTCTCACTCCTCATTTCTTTCCTCAATTTCCTGAATGCTGGGTCTCAGCCATGGGCCCCTGTGAGCAGCTTCAACGCAGAGCTTGAGGGTGAGCTCAGATTTTAGAAGGGTCCATACCTCCTCAGAGAGGCAGGGCACAGTTCTTCCTGGCCCAAGAGGGAGGCCTTACTTCAACCATTGGTTACCTTAGTTTTTTTTGTTTGTTTGTTTGTTTGTTTGTTTTAAGATTGGGTTTCATGTATCTCAGACACACCTGAAACTTGCTATGTGCACCACTCTCCTAATCCTTCTCCCAGGTGCTAAGATGACAGATGTGTGTCACCATACCCAGTTCATTGGATGTCTTTTATGGGAGTACAAGACACAGATCTTCTCAAACTTTCTGAAGACGGCTTGGGGATCCACAGTGCCTCCTCAAAGGATTTTCCCCCAGGGAGAGCCTTCACAGCTGTGGGCTGTGGGGAAGACACTCACCAGGCTGGCGTTTGTCTTCATTGTCTTATGCCCTCGGAAGCCTCGACAGTGGGCCCAGGGATTAATTGCATGGGTGTGGCTTTCCATCCCAGTTTACCCAGTTCTCCCAGCTGGCAGAGGTGCCAAGGCTGCAGGTGAGAGAGGAAGGTGAGGAGAGAGGAAGGGCCAGGGTGTTGGCTCCTGCACTTGTTGAGGCCAGAGCTGTGCAGAAAGACAAGTTAAGGCTGCTTAGCATTCCTCCTTCTGGTTTGGCTCTCACCTTAGCTCTAGTTCATCAGCAGCCTGATTGACTGGGAAGGCTGAGGGATGCTAGAGGAGGAAGCCTCTACAGTCCTCACATACTAAGGGAGACTGAGGGGCCAGGGGAAGTTTCATGGTCCTCTGACAAGGTGACAACACCACACACACACACACACACACACACACACAGAGAGATAACACACACACACACACACAATACCTCACACACACCTACACCTACACATCATATACATATTACTCACATACACATATGTATGTACACAAACCACTCACATATCACATATACATCTGCTCTTGTTCCACATCTCTTGCTCCTTACCCTACTGACCCTGACTTCCAATCCCATGGGCATTCTTATTGTTTTCGAGCATGACATACCTGCTGTGTGTGGCTTCAAAGGGTGTGCACCACACAGTTCTGTGAGATGCTTTTCAATAGACAAAGGAGTGGCTAGCAACCATAAGATCATGGCACATTGTACCTGTAGCTCTCTGGTGACTTCCTTTGCATATATTATTCCCTCTGCCACAAACACTCTTGTCTGCCTTCCTTCCTACTACCTATTTACCTGGTTCACGGTGGAACACTTTGTTTTGAAATTCTGCTCAAATATGATGATGTCGTATATTATAGGTTGGTTGGCTATGCACTATCCTCTAATGTCCATGTACAGAATACTTGGGGATATGATCTCTTCATCCCCACGTCTCCAGTGTCACACACTCCTGCCTTATTGTGTGTATTGTGTTGCCAGAGGCCCAAAGTCCTGGGGTCAAGTGTACGTGGACTGAAACTCATGAAACGGTGAGGTAAAATAAACCTCTCCTCTTCATAAGTTCATTATCTCAGGTTGTTTTGTTACAGTAATAGGAAGCTGACTAACAGTGAGCATACACATGGAACTCGGGTATTTTTGGAATTGTGCATGAGGCAGTGTTGTTAACCTAGTAATTTGATCGTGGCTTCTGGGGAGTGTTCTAAAAGGCAGCATGGGTAAAATCCACAGGGATGGGTGAGATGACATGGTAAAACAGAATGAAAGGAGGAAGACAAAGATGTGGAACAAGGGCATACAGTCACTGCTAGTGGGAATACAAGGGCATACAATTACTGTGTGCCCCAGAGTCCTCACACACACCTCACACACATACACTTACATATATACACACAAAGGTAGACACCTCACACACATACCTCACACACACACACACACACACACTACACACACATACACACACACACATAGACACCTCACACACATACCTTTCATACACACAGACACATCATATACATACTACACACATATACATATATAATACACAAACCACTCACATATCACATATACACACACCACATCACACACACACCAAACACATGCACACCACATATACACCACACTACACCACATAGGCACCTAGCACACACACCTATACAACACATCACATGTATATACCACACTACACCACACATACACATGCACACACACACACACACACACACACACACACACACACACACTTTTCCATTGTATTTGTTAGTTTTCTTCTCACCATGACTAAATCCATGACATTTATGGCTAAAAGGCTTTATTGTGGTTCTTTTTTTTTTTTTTTTTGTGGTTTTTCGAGACAGGGTTTCTCTGTATAGTCCTGGCTGTCCTAGAACTCACTTTGTAGACCAGGCTGGCCTCGAACTCAGAAATCCGCCTGCCTCTGCCTCCCACGTGCTGGGATTAAAGGCGTGTGCCACCACTGCCCTGCCTATAGTGGTTCTTGTTGGAGGGGAGAACCCATCATGGCGGGAAAAACCTGGTGGCAATGGCTGGCTTTGTGGCAGGAGTGTGGCAGTCACACTGGCAGTTGGTATGCAGAAGACATTATTTTTCTTTTAATATAAGTGACTTTACCTGTCACTTGGTTAAATCATGTTTGAATATTGCATTTATAAAAAGAGATGCGGTTATGTGGTGAAGATCACTCACTGCTCTTCAGAGTTCCTTTCCTATCCACAGGGCAGCTCACAACTGTCTGTAATGCTAGTTCCAAGAGATCATCTGGCCTCTGATGGCACTGGGCACACACGTGATATACTTATAGGCACACAAGTAAAACACTCATACACACGAAATACATATAAATAAGTCCTTTTCTGAGCAAGTGGGATCGGACCGACCGGAGCAAGTGGGTCCGACCGGAGCGAGCAGGGTTGACCGGAACGAGGAAAAAAAAAACTAAAAAAAAAAAAAAGTGTATATATATATATATATATATATATATATATATATATATATATATATATATATATATATACACTTTTCAGGGTATATCTGGTCTTCACCATAGGAATCTGCTTGGTAGTCATCTATGGGCAGCGGCTGGTAATCCTGTAACAGGAGCGTGGATGCTGTGTCCTGTACCCCGATGCGTCCACTGGTGAGAGTCCCCAGGTGGCTGTCGGCTTTTTTCACTTATTCCAATCCGAGTCATGGCACAAAAATGATATGAAAAAAAAAATTTTTTTTGAGCGGATTAACCAAACAGACCAGGCCAAGGTGATTTCACGTGGGAGAGGTTTATTGAGCGTGTAGGAGGGCAGAGAAGAGGAAAAAGAGAGAAAGAGGGGGGAGAGAAGAGAGAGAAGAAAAAGAGCATATTTGGTTTTTCGAGATAGGGTTTCTCTGTGTAGCCCTGGCTGTCCTGGAACTCACTTTGTAGACCAGGCTGGCCTCAAACTCAGAAATCTGCCCGCCTCTCTGCCTTCCGAGTGCTGGGATTAAAGGCATGTGCCACCACGCCCGGCCTTTTATTATATTTTTATTATTAAAAAAAGAAATCTTCCAGAACAGCCAGGGCACAGAGAAACCTTGTCTCAAAAAACCAAAAAAAAAAAAAAAAAAAAAAAGGCAGGACAAGCTGGGGGTGTAGTTCCCAGTGACAGGCACCTATCCTGGACCCCATGCCTAGCACACTTGGCCTAAAGAGATATTCCAGGGTCCTAGCATAGGAAGTCAAGTCATGCCAGGTCTCTGCACACAACCAGTAGCCAGTGTGAGCCCACAATTGTGACTGTGGTTCCTTAGTTTCCTAGGAGAGCTGACACTGGAGGTTTAATAGGGAAATGTGGGCGTTAGAAGTTACCTTTTCCTGCCAGACAGGGTGGCGCATGCCTTTAATCCCAGCACTTGGGAGGCAGAAGCATATACATCTTTATGAATTTGAGCCATACATTCAAAGGCTCAACTCTGGGGTGGGGGTAGAGCTTAGTGTTAGAGTACTTGTTTATAGTCCTACTGAGAAGAAAGGAAGAAAAGAATTAAAAACGGAAGGACAGAAGGAAGGGAGGGAGAGGGAGGATGGGAGAGAAAGACTAAGCTGCCCATTGGGTTTGTTGTTGTTGTTGTTTGGTTGGTTGGTTGGTTTGGGTTTTTGTTTTGTTTTGTTTTGTTTTTGTTTTTGAGACAGGGTTTCTCTGTGTAGCTCTTGCTGTCCTGGAACTCACTTTGTAGACCAGGCTGGCCTCGAACTCAGAAATCCGCCTGCCTCTGCCTCTTGAGTGCTGGGATTAAAGGCCTGCGCCACCACGCCCGGCTCTGGTTTGGTTTTTAAAGAAAAAACGACTTTTACATTTATTTATTTAGTGGTGTGTGTGTGTGTGTGTGTGTGTGTGTGTGTGTGTGTAAGTCAGAGGACAGCTTTCCAGAGCTTACTTTTTTCTTCTACCATATCCTGGAGATGGCAATTAGGCTTGGTTGTAGTTGACTTGATTATCCTTACTGTGTAGTTGAGGATAACCTTAAACCTCTGATCCTCTGCCTCTAGCTCCCAAGTGCAGGGACTACAGGCAAGTGCTGCACTCTCGGGGCTGGACCCCAGGGCTTCATGCCTGATAGGCAAGCACTCTACCAACCTAGCTACCTTTCCAGGCTTTGCTCATTTGTTATTTATCTATTGTTTCTTTGTTTCTTTTGAGGCAGGATAGCTGAGGGTAGAAAGGAACTCACAGTGTAGCCCTGGCTGACCTCAAACTTGTTATAGAGCCCAGGAGGACCTTGAATTCCCAATCCTCCTTCATCCAAATGCTGAGTTCATAAGCTCAGGCCACCACACCCAGCTCCGTTACATTTTTTTTTCTGTTCAATGAACAAATACACGTTGGGCAATTATTGTGTTTGCAAGCAAGAATGCAGACACACGTATATATGCCCTCACACACACAACATTTACATGTGCATATACCCTCACACACACAACATTCAAAAAGCTGTTTTGTTATGTGACAGGAATAACAGGAATAAATTGGCTGGTATCAGTGACATTTTTGTGAGCAAACCAAAGGCAAACTCCTGCCTTCACCTATTTTGTCTGTTTTCTAAAGACAGCCTTAGAACAATTGCCATGCCTTCCCAGCCTTCACTGTCCAGCTTTTGTTCTGCAAAGCCTGGAGTAGCAAAGAGACTGGTGACTGTCACAGCCCTAAACTGCTGTCAACTCTGGCTTTAGCAGTGGCTCTAAACAGCTTTTTTGTTATCTGTAGTTTCCATAGTTTCAAATTTGTTATCTTTGTAAGAACAATATAAGTTACATATCTTCTGAAACAGTCTCATGGAGTCAGGCTGGTCTCCTACTGACTCACTATATACCCGAGGACAACCTTCAATTCTTAGGCCTCCCACTTCTCTCTCCCCAAAGTGTGGGAATACAGGCATGCTAGACCACAAGCAGCTTATGTTTTTTTTTTGGGGGGGGAGAGGTTGGGGTGGGCAGAGTCTTATTCCCTAACATATCCTTGAACTTGTATTCCTTCTGACACAGCCTCCCAAGCAGGGAGATTGTAGGCATGCACCACCAGTTTAGACAAGCCAAACAAAACAGCAACTCAGTTATCAGGGCCTAAAATATGACTTAGTGGGTAGCAAAGTGCTTGCTCTGCGAGCATGGGGGCCTGAGTTTGGGTCCCTAGCATTAATTCCAGAACTAGGGCAAAAGAGAGGAAGAGATGAGGATTCCCGGGGCTTGATGGCCAATCATTCTAGCTGAATGGCCAATTCCAGGTCCAGTGAGGAAACCCCATCTTAAAAAACTTAAGATGAAGAGAGAGAGAGAAGAAAAAGACCTGAAGTCAACCTGTATCCTCCACACGTATACGAGCAGGCAAATGAATACAGAACAAACTTCAATTTGCCAGGTGTGGTGGTAGCTCATACCTATAATCCCAGCATACAGCCCGAGGCA
Source organism: Mus minutoides (assembly GCA_902729485.2). Classification (NCBI taxonomy): domain Eukaryota; kingdom Metazoa; phylum Chordata; class Mammalia; order Rodentia; family Muridae; genus Mus; species Mus minutoides. The sequence goes on along the minus strand of LR756402.1, from coordinate 162,932 downwards.
GTAGGATTAATGTTGACTGGGTGACAGTTTGGGCACATAGTGAATTCTACTTTAGTACTAGGAAGTTTGGGGCACATAGTACTAGGATACAGAATGAGACCTTGTTAATGAATTCTTTATTTTTAATTCTCAATTTAAACATATTCCTCTATAATGTGGGTTCTGGGGATGAAACCTAGGTCATTAGACTTGGTGGCAATGCCCTTACCTGATGAGCCATCTAGACAGTGCAGGAGAGGGGATCTTAAGACAGAATCTTGCTATGTAGGCCAGGCTGGCCTCAAATGATCAATTCTTCTGGTCACACTTCAGGCATCTACTATTATTCCTGTCACATAGCAAAACAACTTTTTGAATCTTGCATGTGTTAGGGTATATGCACATGTAAATGTGTGTGTGAGGGCATATGTACATATACGTGTGTCTGCATTCTTGCTTGTAAACGCAGATGCCAGAGGAGAGCATTGGCTATGCTACCATATCATTCTCTACCTTATTCCTATGAGAAAGGGACTCTCATTGATCCAGAGCTAGCCTGGGGCCAGGAAGCCCACTGATATCCCTGCCTCTGTCCCCTACAACACTAGGGTTATAGCCTCAAACAGCCACACCTAGAATATATATATATATATATATATATATATATATATATATATATATATATATATATATATATATATATGCTGGATGTTTGAATTTGGATCCTTATGCCTGTGGCCTTAGGCCACAACTTCTTCATTCATCCTGGTAAGATGGATATAGGAGGATCTCCCCACCAGCTGAAGAGCGAATCCTGTGTTCAGGAGTTCAGGAGTTCAGCAACCTTAGGTAGGGACTATTACAGTTTGAAATGAGCCATTGATATTTATTTATTTATTGATTGATTGATTGATTGCTATTTGTCACCCCCATGATCACTACCCTCACTCTGTGAGGACAGGGATCATATCTGGCTGTGTTTAAAGGGCTCTGACCAATGCCTGTCATATAGCAAGCACTCAATGACTATTTGTTTTCAGAGAAAGCAGACACAGCATTATTCATTCATTCTGGAAACTGTAATTGACAATAGGCCCAGAGAAATGCTGGGACACACATTCTTTGCCCTGGGAAGTTGTACTTCAGAAGCCTGATGCAGATCCAAGGGTCCCTCAGTAAATGCAGTTGGGCTGAAAGACTTGGGAGATCTTCAGAGATTGTGGTGCTACGCTGTGGCACCCGGATGAGTCATGCTTTCCCACACAAGGACAGATGTCCCTTGCCAAACAGGATTCTGCCTCGCCCAGAGCTGGCATCTCTTCCCTGTCTCTGGGAGACATACTGACATTTTGTCTTCTGCCTTCTTAGTGCTGCTTATAAGTCCCAGAAATTCAGTCCTTCTGTCTCCATTACAATGTCCAGCATCACACAGTGTCCCTCACGGTTACGTTTTCCCACTGGTGCTTCTCAAAGGGACTTCTGTCAGTTTCACATGTCCTACAGATAAGCTGTCCTAGATGTTTGATGAAGACCTCCAGCTATCTGGGATGAAAGGTTCCTCAGTTGCTGTACCTCAGTGCTTCTATCTTTAGAAAATGAGAAGAGTAAAGAGAGAAGGGGTGGGGAGAGGAGTTGGGGAGTCGGCTCAGCAGTTAAAAGTACTTGTTGCTCTTACAGAGGACCTGGGCTCAGTTTCCAGCACTCACATGGTGCCTCACCACCATCTTCCCTGGGCTCCAGGGAATCTGATGCCTTCTGCTAAGCTTTCCACAAGCACCAGACATACATGTGGTATATATACATACATTCTGGCAAAACATTTATACACATAAAATAAATCTTAAAAAAAAGAAAAAAGGAAAGAGATTAGAAGGAAAAAAGAAAGACCCTTGCTTGTATTCCAGGAGGTTAAGGGGGAAAAACCAAACAAACAAAAAACCCAAACCTCAAGAAAGGGAATATGAATGTTTCAGATGAGGAAGAGTAGCAGGGTGGGCAGAGGCAGGAGAATCAGCAAGTTCCAGAACAACCTGATCTACATAGTAAGTTCTAAACCAACCAGGTCTACACAGTGAGTGCCTTTCACACACACACACACACACACACACACACACACACACACCAGCAACATGGTTTGGAAGTTTCCATTCAGTGCAGGATGTGGCTGTCAGAAGCCATTCTTGAGGTATTTAAAGGCCTTAGTTCAATTACCAGCATCAGAACCAGAAGTAGATGCTGAAGAGATGGCTGCTTTTCAGGTAATCACTGGGCTTTTGTTTGTATTTAAGATACATAATGAGACCATAACTGAATGGTCTGACATAAATGTGAATTTCAGAAGTTGGGAAGTCTAACTTCATTCTGTTGTATGTAGAGATCCAGATGTATAATTTGTGGAAAACATCTGTTTTCCTATTGGTAAGTAACTGCATTCTTTTTGTTTGGTTTTTCCTCTGAGAAGGGGAAGAGGTAAAGAGAGGAGACTGAGCAATGCTTAGCAGGAAGACCTTAGGAAGGAAAGAGCAGGCCTAGCTTGTCAGACGGAGGACCTAACTAAACTTCCCTCTGTGGGTATGATGTAACCCTCTTCTCCATTTTCCCATGAAGCTTTTAGCAAACTTTCTCAGTCACAGATACTTTTAAATTTGAATGTATGGGATGGGCTGTAAATGGAGTGCTCCATTTGTGTGTGTGTGTGTGGTGTGTGATGGGGGGGGGGGTAGAGAGAGCACAGACCAGTCACCTTCTGCTGGAAACCAAGGAAGAAAACCATAAGAAGATTGGACTGGAAGGAGCAAGAATTGATGGTGGGGCAGAGAGGTGGCTCAGTGAATTTAAAAAAACAAAACAAAACAAAAAACCAAAACAATAACAATAGCAACAAAAACAACAACAAAACCCTGCTTGCCGCCAATCCTGACTGTTGGAGTGGAATCCCCAAGACCCACAAGGGGGAACAGGAGAACTCCTCCTGCAAATTCACTTCTACATGCATGCTATGGCTGATGTGCTTGGGTACACACACACACAGACACACATACAGACACCTCAGACACACATACAGACATACAGACAGACACACACACATACACACACACACACACACACACACACAAATGTAACCTTTTAAAGATCTCTTCTAGAATTGAATCTGAAGGTGAACTCTCTTTATGAAACAGGATTTTTCTCATTTTTTTTCTAATTATCTGTTTATTTATTGTGTGTATGTGCTAGAACGTGTGTAGGTGCACATTCGTGAACGTGAGTGTAGAAACCTAGGATATCATTCCTCAGGTACCATGTGCTTTGTTTTTTGAGACAGGGTCTCTCACTCACTGGCCTGGAACTTGCTGACTAAGCTGGGCTAACCTGCCAGCAGACCCAGGGGGCACCCATCTTTGCCTTCTCTGCATTGGAATTACAAGAGTACAGGCCACCACATGAAGCTTTTAAAATGCGCTGTCTGGAGATAGAGTTCTAGTCCTAGTTACCTGCACAACTGGTCTGTCTCCTCACCTGAAGAGTATTTTCACATTTACTTCTGTTTTTCTCCTAAAGCCAATTCCAGAGATGTCCTGAGGAGGGAAACTTTGAGAGATAGCCAGAGATGCTTGGGGCCCAGCTTATCCTTTCCATCTACAGACTGAGAGGCCTGCCTGTGTCTCCAAGGACTGGATAGGCATCTTTTCTCTCTGTCTCTCTTTGTCTCTTTCTCTCCCCCCTTCTCTTCTTCTTCTACCTCATCATCTTGTTCTGTTTTTTGTTTTGTTTTTCGAGACAGGTTTTCTCTTTATTCCCTGGCTGTCCTGGAACTCACTTTGTAGACCAGGCTGGCCTCGAACTCAGAAATTCACCTGCCCCACCTCCTCTTCTTTATTCTTCTTCTTCATTTCTTGGTGTAGCCTTGGCTGTCCAGGAATTCACTCTGTAGACCCGGTTTGCCTGAGATCTGCCTGTCTCTGCCTCTTTTTTTGTTTGTTTGTTTTGTTTTGTTTTGTTTTTTTGAGACAGCACCCATAACTATTTCAGCATTGTCTCTGCCTCTTGAGTGCTGAGATTAAAACTGTGTGGCCATGCCTAGCTTTGGCTGGTCATCTTCTAGTCCAGTGGTTCTCAACTTTCCTAATGCTGATTTAGATTCTTTAATACAGTCCCTTATGTTTTAGTGACACCCAATTAAAAAATTACTTTGTTGCTGGGCGTGGTGGCACACGCCTTTAAATCCCAGCACTTGGGAGGCAGAGGCAGGCGGATTTCTGAGTTCGAGGCCAGCCTGGTCTACAAAGCGAGTTCCAGGACAGCCAGGGATACACAGAGAAACCCTTTCTCAAAAAACCAAAAAATAAAAAAAATTAAAAATTACTTTGTTGCTACTTCATAACTAATTTTACTACTGCCATTAATCATATTGTAAAGCTCTGTGTATGTGACCCTGGTTGGGGTTAAGATCCACACGTTGACAAGAGCTGTTTTGGACCCTAATCAAGACTAAAACCTGAAGCATGAGGTAACTGCTCTGAATAAGAGGACACATGTGGGAACCCTAGGTCAGAATCACATAGCAGGTTCTGTTCACTGAGGAGGATTCTGGGACAGGACAGAACCAGGCTGGTCCAACTTGTTCAACTCAGCCAGGAAAGGGCAAGTCAGATCTGGCAACCAGGGGAGGCTGGGAAGGGGTGTGGTGCTGACTCAGGGCCTGGCAGGTCCAGTGACAGCAAAAGGACAGCTGTTGCCTGGGTGTTTTTAGAAAACATCTTCTGCCAAGAACTCTCTTGGGCTGTGCCTGCATCTCCTCTAAGGCAGACAGAAAAAGTGAAAGTGTGCTATTTATTCTGCTCTGCCAGAAGCATTTCTAGCTTTTGGCGAGGGGGGGGGATGAAAAGGATTTTATTTATGTATCTATGTATGTATTATATATGTATGTATCTATAATGTATGCATGTGAGTATGTATGTATGTATGTATGCATGTGTCAGTTGGTCTGTCAGTCTATCTATCTATCTATCATCAGAGTTCCACCACGAAGCCCTGGCTGGCCTGAAACTCACTATATAGCCCAGACTAGCTTCAGACTCATAGATATGTACCTGCCTTTGCCTTCTGAGTGTTGAGATTAAAGCATGTACCACCTACCTGGTTCTTTCTTTCTTTCTTTCTTTCTTTCTTTTTTTCTTTCTTTCTTTCTTTCTTTCTTTCTCCCTCCCTTTCCTCTTTCTTTCTTTCTTCCTTTCTTTCTTTCTTTCTCCTTCCCTTTCCTCTTTCTTTCTTTCTTGTTCCTTTTTTTCATTTTTTTAAAAAAAAATTATTTATTTCATGTACGTGAGTACACTGTAGCTGTTTTCAGACACACCAGAAGAGGGCATCGGATCCACATTATAGATGTCTATGTGCCACAATATGGTTGCTGGGAATTGAACTCAGAACCTCTGGAAAAGCACTCAGTGCTCTTAACCACTGAGCCGTCTCTCCAGCCCTTCATTTGTTTTTTTTTTTTTAAAAAAACTTTTTTTTTCTCATTCCGGTAAATCCTACTTGGCTCTGTTCTGCCCAACTCACTCCCGTCGGCCCAAGGATTCATTTATTTTAATTCATAAGTACACTATAGCTGACTTCAGACACATCAGAGGAGGGCGTCAGATCTCATTACGGGTGGTTGGGTTGTAAGCCACCATGTGGTTGCTGGGATTTGAACTCATCACCTTCGGAAGAGCAGTTGGGTGCTCTTACCCACTGAGCCATCTCACCAACCCTCCTTCATTTGTTTTTAAGACAGCATTTCTCTGTGTAGTCCTGGAACTTGCTTTGTATACCAAGGTAGCCTGGAACTCGCAGAGATCAGCCTGCCTCTGCCTCTCTTGTGCTGGGATTAAAGGTGTACACTACTACCACCCAGTTTTTTGTTTCTTGTTTTTTTGTTTGTTTTGTTGTTGTTTTCTTTTTTTTTTGGTTTTTCGAGACAGGGTTTCTCTGTATAGCCCTGGCTGTCCTAGAACTCACTTTGTAGACCAGGCTGGCCTCGAACTCAGAAATCTGACTGCCTCTGCCTCCCGAGTGCTGGGATTAAAGGCGTGTGCCACCATGCCCGGCTTGCTTTTGCTTTTCTAAATTTTATATATGGCTATGTGTTTCTGTGAGCGTATGTGCCCATGTGAGTGCAGGTGCCCGTGGAGTTCAAAAGATATCTTAGATCCCTTGGAAATAGAGTTCCTGGTGATTGTGAGCTATGGGATGAAGGTGCTGGGGAAAGAACAGAGGTCTTCTGCAAGAGCTGTGGGAGCTGCCAACTGCCAAGCCATTGTCCCCCCTGCCCCCACCTAGTATGGGTCCTGCCTGCCTAGGATGAATGTGGAAAAGAAGAGCAGAAATCAGTTAACAGGTTTCAGATCTCCCTGGATTACTTTGAATATCACTTACCAGTGCTAGGTCTTTTTAGGGACCTTGCTAGAAAAACCCAAGTAGAAGCTGAGAGAGGAGATACTGAAGCTATGCGGCCTGAGACCTCATATGGCTTATTATTTACTTGGCTTTATAAAGTTTAGTTTTGTTAGTTAATTTTGTTTTTCTGGTCTTGAGAATTTAACCCATGATCTCAGACTTATTAGGCAAATATTCTGTTTACAAGCTACATCCCCAGCCCTGAAAACATTTTTCAATTATGAAAAATTTCAAATACAGACAAAAACTTCAGTTAGCACAATTATCTTTTTTTTTTCCCCTTGTTCCGGTCAACCTCCACTCGCTCTGCTCGACCCCGCTCGCTCCGGCCAGCCCCACTTGCTCCAGGCCGCCCCCGCTTGTTCCAGCCAGCCCCGCTCGCGCCACCACGCCCGGCTACAGCCAGTACTTCTAACAGATGACCTATCTCTCCAGCTTTACTTGAAAGTATTCTGGGATGGTGAGATGGCTCAGTGGTTAAGAGTGCTGACTGCTCTTCTGAAGGTCCCGAGTTCAAATCCCAGCAACCACATGGTGGCTCACAACCATCCGTAACGAAATCTGATGCCCTCTTCTGGAGTGTCTGAAGACAGCTACATTGTACTTACATATAATAATAAATAAATCTTTAAAAAAAAGAAAGTATTCCTTTGAATCATGTCTGTACAATATTGGCACAGTGCAGAAACTCAGTAAATATACTTGCATTATTAAAATGTAAGACATAAGAAGTTTCTATTTCCCTCCTACCTTTCTGTGCCCCTGCCCTTTAGTGAGCCTGAAGAGACTCTTCCCTGCTGCCACTATGCCAAGATGTCAGGATGGGCTGAGAGCACAAGTGCTTGAGACCAGATAGGGTCAGGTGAAGACAGTGAGCTGCAGGGAGCTGTGTGGGCCCCGAGGGAGAGTCTGGTAGAAAGGAACAGAGTTCCAGTGGAGATGAAGGAGGTCCAAGTGGCCAGGTCAGCAAACAGCACTGGCCTCTGAAAGTTCTATCAGTCAGGAGTCTTCACTATCACAAACAGACTTTGGCATTTGGAAGCAATTCATATACTTATTGAAAGGCTACTGGGAAGGTCTTAGATTTACTGAAAAGCCAGAGAACTTGACTCAGGAATTGGGCTGGGGCAAAAACAGGCCAGGAAAGCCAGCAAGATAGCTCAGTTGACTAATTTTTCTGTAAACTTGATGACCTGAGGTCAGTTCCCAAAATGCACATAAAATCAAAAGGAGACTTTACAAAGTTGCCATCTGAGCTGTTCGACCAAAAAAAAAAAAGAAAAAAATCATTCCTATTTGGCTATTAAGAACACTGGAGCCGGGCGTGGTGGCACATGCCTTTAATTCCAGCACTCCGGAGGCAGAGGCAGGCGGATTTCTGAGTTCGAGGCCAGCCTGGTCTACAGAGTGAGTTCCAGGACAGCCAGGGATATACAGAGAAACCCTGTCTCGAAAAACCAAAAAAAAAGAACACTGGGCAAGCTGGGCATGGTGGCGCACTCCTTTAATCCCAGTGCTTGGGAGGCAGAGGCAGGCAGATTTCTGAGTTCAAGGCCAGCCTGGTCTACAAAGTGAGTTCCAGGACAGCCAGGGCTACACAGAGAAACCCTGTCTTGGAAAAACCAAAAAACCAACCAACCAAAAACAAACAAAACAAAACAACAAAAAAAAGAACACTGGGTAAATCTTCCCTGTGGGAGACGGCAGAAGGTTGTGGAACCCTAAAGGCACAAACATGGTCAAGAATGAGCCTGTGCTCTTCTGGGATGTCTAGCATAATAGTGATAGTTCCTTTAGACACTCTCTTGGCAGTGCTGGACCCCACTGGCATGTAACACAAAGGCTTTTGATATTCTGTACTTCTACTCTGTCCCTGGCTCCAGGAAAGGGGTGTGGCTACCTGCAGAAAAGCTGCAAATAACCTACTGCTTATTCCAAAGAACGAGGACCAGACAGGGCAAGAGCTGGCAGCTGTTCCCTGAACACTGAGCCCCAAGCTTTGGGAACAGGCAGGTCCATGCAGTGTGGGCTTTCACAATCAAATAAATCACATTTTAAGTTTTGCATAACTTTTCTTAGGTTATGCAGTCGTTAGGCATAAAAGAAATTTATGTCACCATAAACATACCAGGTTTACTGGAACCACAGAACTGTGCCCTATAGCTCTGTTGGACTGATTTATCCAGACATTCACTATGCACAGCTTCCTGTTATAGACCATGTTTGAAGTATCTTGGTATTTTCCCTTTTCTAGATGACAGAAACAGAGCAGTTACTACTTTTAAAAAAGTCTTTTAAATTATATTTATTCACTCATGCCCACATGTGTGCATGCATTCATGTGTGTATGCATGCATGCATGCATGTGTGCCTTGTGTGTGCTTGTGTGTTTTTGTAGTAAGACAAAAACTTTCAGGAGTCAGTTTCTGGGAGTTGAACTTCGGTCATCAGACTCAGTAGCAAATGCCTCCACCTGATATGCCATTTTACCAGCTCAATAATTATTTTAATAATTAGCTGGTGGGGCATAATAATATCTGCTTGTTATCTCTGTACTCGGGAGGTGGAGGTAGGAGGATCAGGAGGCCTAGGTAGGCTAGCCTAAGTTGAGATAACTCTGAGATGCGTGAGGCTGCAACTCAAAAACAGTGAAAAGGATGACCACAGCAACAAATCCCATTGCCATGTCCTTCTAGATTACATTTTTCTAAGCAATGATGTTAAAATGAAACAATTATTTTAGGGCCAGGATATAGCTCAGTGGTAGACATCTTGCCTAACATTATTGTGACATTGGGGTTTAACCCTCAGCATGAAACAAATAAAAAACCCCAAAGAAATAGTAACAAGATAAACAAAACAAAAGAAAATGTTTCCAAGCAAAACACTGCATCTCATTTAACCCTCACACAATTCTGTGATTGTTTCAGTCACAGATGGAGAAAACGGATTAGAGGCTGGGCAACTTACTCAAGGTCTTCTTCCAATGGAACAGTCTAAAAATAGAAACTTTCAGGGTCATCTTACTTAGTATGTGTGTATTTGAGTCCACATATACACATTAATGTGTATGATATGTAAGATCACAACATACATATGGAAGTCAGAAGACAACTTTGTGGAATCAGTTTTCTTCCTTTTCATATGGGTTCTGAGGACTGAACTCAAAGATGGGCAGGTTTGTGCATCAAGGCCCTGATAGACCCAAGGAGAGCTGGCCTTCAGCTGCTGAAGTCTGCAGTGTCAGTATTTTTTTATTTTTTTTATTTTTGGAGACAGTGTTTCTCTGTATAGCCCTGGCTGTCCTGGAACTCACTCTGTAGACCAGGCTGGCCTCGAACTCAGAAATCCGCCTGCCTCTGCCTCCCAAGTGCTGGATGGGACTAAAGGCGTGTGCCACCACCGCCCGGCTTTTTTTATTCTTTTTTTTTTTTTTTTTTTTCCAGTGTCAGTATTTTTTTTGTGGGTTGAAAGGCTGCTGCCTTTTTTTTTTTTTTTTTTTTTGAGACAGGGTTTCTCTGTATAGCCCTGGCTGTCCTGGAACTCACTTTGTAGACCATTTTTTCTTTTCTCTCTTTTTTTTTTTCAGCTACTGAGTTTCTTCCCTTTGGTTTCATCAATCCTGATAATATTAAATTTTTGCACATCAAGTCAGTTCTATTTTTCTTGTTCTAACTTTCATTTCTTCCTTTTCTTACCGTCTCTATTCTTGTTAAAAAATATTTGTGTGTGTGTGTGTGTGTGTATGTGCCTGGATAAGTTTATGTGCACCATGAACATGCAGGGTCCATAGATGCCAGGGAGCATTAGATTCCCTGGAACTGGAGTTATAGACAGTTGTGAACTACCTGATGTGGGTGCTTAGAATCAATTCTTGGTCTTCTGCAAGAGCAGCAAGCATGCTTAACTACTGAGCCATCTCTGTACCTTGCCTCCTCCAGCCTATGTTTCTATTCTTTGTTCAAGTTCCTGTGACTATTTTTCTTATTTATGTTTTCTTTCTTCTGTTTCTTTCTTCTCTCCTTCCTTCTTTCTGATTTTTCAAGACAGGGTTATTCTATGTGGCCCTGGCTATTCTGGAACTTGCTCTGTATATCATGTTGGTAAGGAACTCAAGAGATCTACCTGTCTCTGCCTCTCAAGTGTTGGTATTAAGGGCATGCACCACTACTGCTGGGTGATAATTTATGTTCTCTAATGTGTAATGTTTTATTCTTTGTCCTTATGGTGTAACTCATAGCTCCTTAATATAACAGAAACAACTTACCTTTGCACACCCTTTTGACTATACAAAGCATATTTACAGGCATTATTAATTTTTTGAAATCATCTTATGAGCCCCATGCCCTTTGGTACATGAGAGGAATAGACTGAATAAGGCTAACGGAGTAGTCCCTTATTTCATGCCAGTCACTGCAAGCTAGTTCTGGAAGATACATTGGCTGCAGGTTTAGTGCATTCTGCTGATTTGCAGTTGTGATTAGCCTTAATATTGTTTTTGTCTACTGAATAAACAAACCCTACAGTGAAGTTGAGGTCTTCATGTATGCCCTAAAATTAATATTTTAAAGGATGAAAAAATTGTTCCAAATGTAGTATTTTTCATTTGTTCTTCAAATTATTTAAAATAAATGTTATTAAAAAAACTTGAAAATAAACAAAAACATCACACAACCAAAATTTCAATTTTGAAAATTTCTCCAAAACAGTATTTAAAGCTAGGTAGTTTTAGTCCCAGCACTTGGGAGGCAAATGCAGAAGGATCTCTGTAAGTTTGATACAGGCTGGTCTACAAAGCAAGTTCCAGGATAGCCAAGGACATTAACACAGAGAAACTCTGTTCAGAAAACAAACCCCAAACCAAACCAAACCAAACCAAACCAAACCAAACCAAACCAAACCAAACCAAATAGTATTTCAAGAAAAAGAAGGTGATCCTTTCATTGTAGCATTGTATTTGCTTTTTCCTTTATAAAACGTGTCATCCCTCTTGTCTTTTGAGCTGGGGTCTCACTATGTAGCCCTGGCTGACCATGAACTGACAGAGATCTGCTGGCATTACAGGCATGAGCCACTGTCGCAGACCCTCTGGGTCCCTTGTCTGCATGGGTCGAGTTCTCTGGAGCCAAGTGGGCAAGGATTCGGCGAGTGACAGATAAGGGAAGGAGTGTGGATCTGAATGTAATTGTAAGATTGAGCATCAAATTTTTGTTTTGTTTTGTTTTTCGAGACAGGGTTTCTCTGTGTAGCCCTGGCTGTCCTGGAACTCACTCTGTAGACCAGGCTGGCCTCGAACTCAGAAATCTTCCTGTCTCTGCCTCCCAAGTGCTGGGATTAAAGGCGTGCGCCACCACTCCCAGCTCAAACTTTTTATACAACAGGGTAACAAGAAACCAGGGGAGGTACATCCACCAAGTTACAAGGACACAATACAATAGAAATGAATACATCAAAAGGACTTACAGGAACCAGGCAATATTTACAGTAAATAATAAACAGCTCTGCCTAGAATCAGCTAGTGACAAGTAAGGATTTCACACCCTAGTCACAATTTGTGCTACTCCTTTGAGCCTTGTGAGAGCTAGCACCAGGGGGTTCTGCACTAGTAGACCTTCTCATGAATAATGTATTACCATAACCTCCCTATTTCCTAGGCCCAGGTAGATTCTTGCATATGAAGGTAACTTGGTTGTGCTGATAAGAATCTGTGGGGAGGGGGCTGGCGAGATGGCTCAGCGGGTAAGAGCACCCGACTGCTCTTCCGAAGGTGATAAGTTCAAATCCCAGCAACCACATGGTGGCTCACAACCATCCGTAACGAGATCTGGCGCCCTCTTCTGGACTGTCTGAAGACAGCTTCAGTGTACTTACATGTAATAAATAAAATAAATCTTTAAAAAAAAAAAAAAAAGATTTATTTTATTTATTATATGTGAGTACAGTGTAGCTGTCTTCAGACACTCCAGAAGAGGGAGCCAGATCTCGTTAAGGATGGTTGTGAGCCACCATGTGGTTGCTGGGATTTGAACTTATCACCTTCGGAAGAGCTGTCGGGTGCTCTTACCCGCTGAGCCATCTCACCAGCCCAATAAAATAAATCTTAAAAAA
>LR756402.1:44330-141722 GCA_902729485.2 Mus minutoides | reverse complement strand
TTTATGGTTCTTATAGTGCTCACCAGGACTGCTGTTTTTGTTTTTCTGTATACCTTCAATTCTTTTTTTTTTTTTTTTTTTTTTTTTTTTTTTTTTTTTTTTTTTTTTTTTTTTTTTTTTGGTTTTTGGTTTTTCGAGACAGGGTTTCTCTGTGTAGCCCTGGCTGTCCTGGAACTCACTTTGTAGACCAGGCTGGCCTCGAACTCAGAAATCCACCTGCCTCTGCCTCCCAAGTGCTGGGATTAAAGGCATGTGCCACCATGTCCGGCTTTCAATTCTTACATATGCATATTAGAAATCATATAAGTTTTTGTGATCCCATCTATTACATACTGTTGCAAAAATAAGTTATTGATATGTTTCATATTTAACCAACTGCAAAGTGAATCTAAAGTCACAGCTGGCGGTGGTTCATGCTTCCAAAACTTGAGTGGCTGAGGCAGGAGGCTCAGGGTCAAATAGCAAGACCGCTAACAACATCAAAAAAGTGAGTCTAAGATCATTTGAATAATATTTAATATATATAATGTAATACATATAATATAATATATAATAATACAGAGGCAGGAGTCTATGCCTTTTTTTCCCCCCATGTAGTTGCTAAGACCTAAAAGAGGTGGGTGATGACTAATGAACACAGGTAGGAGGAGAGATAGGATATAGTACAGTGATACCCTCTGCATACAGAACATACTGGACCAGGGCTAACTTATTTTAATACTTTACTTTTAATTTTCTTTCTGAGTATTGTGAAGTAAATTGTGATCAGTAAGTATTAGCTGTTTGATAATTGAGAAATTTGTGGGGTGTGTTTGTGTTGCAGGTGGAGGCTAGAGGATGAGGTCAGGTATGGGCCTCTGTTCTCTCCATTGTACTTTTTGAGATAAGGTCTCTCATTGAACCCTGAGCTTGCTGATTGATTGCTGGCAAGCAAGCCCCCAAGATCCTCCTGTCTCAATTTTTCCAGTGCTGGGATTCCCTGTGCGATGCCTGGCTTTTTACTTGGTTGTTGGAAATCTGCACTCAGGTCCTATAGTTTTATATCAGACACTCTGGGGCAAAACTGGTCTTAGAAATTTAATGATTGTTTGGAAAGTAATTAAGAAAGTTACTGGTTCTGGATGTACACAAATTTCAGTGGTTGATTTGAACATAATTTTCTTGGCAGTATGCACTCTGGAAAGTATTACTTAATGATAGTATAATTACAGGAATTCTTTTTTTTTGTTTTTTTTTGTTTTTTGTTTTTTGTTTTTTGAGACAGGGTTTCTCTGTATAGCCCTGGCTGTCCTGGAACTCACTCTGTAGACCAGACTGGCCTCAGAAATCCGCCTGCCTCTGCTTCCTGAGTGCTGGGATTAGAGGCGTGTGCCACCACACCTGGCTTGTTCTTCTTTTTTTTTTTTTTTTTTTTTTTTTTTTTTTTTTTTTTTTTTTTTTTTTTTTGGTTTTTCGAGACAGGGTTTCTCTTTATAGCCCTGGCTGTCCTGGAACTCACTTTGTAGACCAGGCTGGCCTCGAACTCAGAAATCCGCCTGCCTCTGCCTCCCGAGTGCTGGGATCAAAGGCGTGCGCCACCACGCCCGGCTTTTTTGTTCTTCTTTTTTAAAACTATTTTGGAGACAGGCTCTGTTAAGATTTATTAATTTATTTTATGTATATGAGTACATTGTAGCTGTCTCAGACACACCAGAAGAGGGCATCATATCTCTTTATAGATGGTTGTGAGCTACCATGTGGTTGCTGGTAATTGAACTCAGGACCTCTGGAAGAGCAGTCAGTGAGCCATCTCACCAGCCCAAGAATTTGTTCTTTTTAAAAAATTTTTTTTTTTTATTTTTTTTGGTTTTTTGAGACAGGGTTTCTCTGTATAGCCCTGGCTGTCCTGGAACTCACTTTGTAGACCAGGCTGGCCCTCGAACTCAGAAATCCACCTGTCTCTGCCTCCCAAGTGCTGGGATTAAAGGCGTGCACCACCACGCCCGGCTAAGAATTTGTTCTTAAAGTACATTCCTCCCCCCCCCTTTTTTTTTGAGACAGTGTTTCTCTGTCCTTAGTTGTCCTGGAACTTGCTCTGTAGACCAGGTTGGTTTCAAACTCAGGGATCCACCTGCCTCTGCCTCCCAAGTGCTTATGTAGACTTTGTGTCTAGTGTCCTTTGAAGCCAGAGGTGATAGATCTCCCAGAACTGGGGTTGTAGACAGGAGCCACTATGTGGGTGCTGGGAACCAAATCCAGGTCCTCTGCAAGTACTCTTAACTGCTGATCCATCTCTCCAGACTTTTTTTTTTTTTTTTTTTTTTTTTTTTGAGAACAGGGTTTCTCTGGTAGTACTGTTGTCTTGAACTCAGTCTGTAGGCTAGGTTTGCCTCAAATTGTCAAAATTTGTCTGCCTCTGCCCCTGGAGTGCTGGGATTAAAGACAATAGCTGCTACCCCTAGCCAAAGCACACATTCTTCTTTTTTATTTTAGATTTATTTATTTTATGTATGTGAGTACACTGTAACTGTACAGATGGTTGTGAGCTTTCATGTGGTTGTTGGGAATTGAATTTTTAGGACCTGTGCTCATTCCAGTCAACTCTGCTCGCTCAGTCCCTGCTTGCTCTGGCCCAAAGATTTATTATTATTATTCATAAGTACACTGTAGCTGACTTCAGATGCACCAGAAGAGGGCATCAGATCTCATGGGTGGTTGTGATCCACCATGTGGTTGCTGAACTCAGGACCTTCAGAAGAGCAGTCAGTGAGTCAGTGCTCCTACCCTCTGAGCCATCTCTCCAGCCCCAAAGCACACATTCTTTTTTTTTTGGTTTTTGGAGACAGGGTTTCTCTGTGTAGCTCTGGCTGTCCTGGAACTCACTTTGTAGACCATGCTGGCCTGAAACTCAGAAATCTGCCTGCTTCTGCCTCCTGAGTGCTGGGACTAAAGGCGTGCGCCACCACGCCTGGCTTCAAAGCACACATTCTTAATGTATTGTTTCCAGTAGATGTGCTGTCATTTGGTCCTTAACCCTCTCTCCACACCTAGATTTCTTACTTTTCTAAGGATAGTATCTTCACTGAATAATGTAGTCCCTTGCCTCAATATAAGAAAGTTAAATAGATAAAGACTTGCTTCTGAGAAAGGTGTAGTATCTTTTTATTATCTGAGTGCATTAGCCAAGCTTCTACTAACCTCCATTAAAGACTGTTTAAGGCCAGCACAGTGGTTCAGCAGTTAAGGCCACTTGTGCCAAGCCTGATGACCTGAGCTTTTTCTTGGGGCCCACTTGGTAGGAGAGATCAACAACTCCAAGCTGCCCTCTGACATCTGCATGTATGCTGTGACACTTGAGAGTGTGTATATACATACATACATACATACATACATATATACATACATACATACATACACAGAGTCAAATCAATCAATAAATGTAAATTACTTTTCCCGAAGAATCAGTTGATTTAACTAGATGTTGTGGCACATGCCTGTAATCCCAGTACTCAGAAGGCAGAGGATATAAGTCTAAGACTATCTTGATCTATAAGGAAGATTCTAGGCTGGCCAGGGATAAGCTGGACATGGTGGGTGGCACAGCCTTGTAATGCCATCACTCAGGACAAAGACAAGAGAATCACACCAAATTGAAGTCAGCCTAGTTTATGTTTCATGTTCCAGGTCAGTTACAAAGTAAGACACCATCTTCCCAAACAAAAGGAAAACAAGAGTTGATGAAATCCAACTGACCCCATTTTATATAGTGTCTGCTTTTCAGAAAAATGAGCCAAACCTTGGTCATAAAGCACGTGAGGGAGAGCTGTACTCAGGTGCGTGCTGCAGGAATGCCTAAGGAATTTTCCTCATTGAAGCATGTGCTTTTAGGATAGGTTAAAACTAAATAAACTTGACTCAAAACATGTACAAATGGTTCATAAGCACATGAAGGTATTCAGCCTCATTAATAATTAATAATAATTAAAAACCAATAATAAATAATAATTAAAGAAACACAGGTCAAGTAGACAGTGAGATGTTTAGTATGCCTGTTCTCTATTAGACCATGGTGGCACAGACCTTTAATCCCAGCTACATGGGAGGCTGAGGCAGAAGGGTTTTAGGTTCAAGGCTAGTTTACAGAGCTAGAACATCCTGGGCAGGTTAGTGAGAACAAGGAGGGCTGGGGATGTAGAGTGCTCAGCATGTGTGAGGTTCTGGTTCCATCCTCAGTAATGTAATATACAGGGGATTTATGAGAGAATAAATGGCTATTCTCCCAGTACCCCACAGAAACAAGACAGAAACAAGGTCAAGTGTTGACTACGATCTGGAGTATTTGGAGCTCTGACATGTTGCTGGGACTTTAGCTAGTACTGTGGGAAATAGCATAGGTGATCCTGGTGTTACAGCTTATGACTGTAACCCCAACACTCATAAGACTGCAGCAGGAGGATTGCTTGTGTCTACAAGGTTCATGGGCTACATAGTGAGTTCTGTACTAACCTGGCTACGGTCATGCTCTGTTTAATAAAATTCAGAAAAAGGAAAAAAAAAAAAAGGCTGGGGAAAATGGCTCAGTTAGTAGAGGGCCCTGGATTTAATTCTCTAGAACTTTATAAACTGAGTGTGGTGGTGCATACCTGTAATTGTAGTGCTCAAAAGGAAGAGGATCAGAAGTTCTAGGTCATCCTTGGTTATATAGGGAGTTTGAGACTGATCTGTGCTACAGACCCTGTTTTTTTTTTTTTTTTTAAAGGGCAACAAGAAGAATATGATCCAGTAAATCTCTTTCTAAGTTATACCCAAGACAGTTAAAAGCAGTTAAAAAAATTTTTGTGGTAGAGCTCTGACTCCCAAGACCTTTTGCATGCTAGGTAAGACCTATTCAGAATTTGAAGTAGGTACTCACATATGCTTGTATGCCAGTAAATAACTCAAGGTCCATTGATGGATGAATGATTAATAAATAAAATATGTAGTCATGCTATGGATTATCCATCCTTGAATAGTCAAGTTTTGCTAAGCACTATAACATAGATGAACCTCAAAACTATAAAAATAGTCAGTATAGTTGTTCACACCTGTAATCTCAGTATTCCAGATGGAGACAGGTGGGACTCAGCATAAGGCCAGCTTGGCCTACAGAGTGAACTCCCAAGACAGCCAGGGCTATATAAAGAGATCCGGCCTCAAAAAAAAAAAAAAAAAAAAAAAAAAAAAAAAAAAAAAAAAAAAAAAAAAAAAAAAAAAAAAAAAAAAAAAAAAAAAAAAAAAAAAAAAAAAAAAAAAAAAAAAAAAAAAAAAAAAAAAAAAAAAACCAAAATAGAATGTAAAGCAAGTCCGATGGAAGAAAACATATTTATATGAGGTACCTAGAGCAGACACATTAATAGAGAAAATGGAATAGTGATAATCAGGATGTCAATGGCAAGGGTATAAAGAGATAATGGTTAAAGGACATAGAATTTTCATTTGAGATGTTGAAAAAGTTTTGGAGGTGTTGGGAGGATGTTGATCATTCTGTCTCTGCCTCAAAAGTTGCTATAAAATGGTAAATTTTGTGACATATAACACTCACTACCAAACAAAACCTACAAGACTGTTGAAAAATTTGACCATGCTGTCTAAAAAGAGCATTTGATCCTATAAAGCCCCTTCTGTTCCACATGACAGCTAATGCTAACAGTGGCTGGTGAGGAAAGAGGAACCTTCAGATTTCATTTAGAATCCAGCATGATTCTTTTAGGGCTCCAATCATGGTTATGTGTGTCATTCTGAGAATTTCATTGCCATGTTGCACCCCACCCCTAAACTTGGTAGGTTAGGACAGATCTACTCATTAATTTCAATTTGAAGAGTGGAGTTACCTGGGAGGGGCAACTTGGGTTATTTGTCCTTTGCATGATAGAGTTCAGAGTATTTTAGAACAGAGGAGACAATGCCTGAGAGAACTGTCTTTTTTTTTTTTTTTTTTTTTTTTTTTTTTTTTTTTTTTTTTTTTTTTTTTTTTTTTTTTTTTTTTTTTTTTTTTTTTTTTTTTTTTTTTTTTAAGATTTATTTATTTATTATATGTAAGTACACTGTAGCTTTCTTCAGACACTCCAGAAGAGGGTATCAGATCTCGTTACGGATGGTTGTGAGCCACCATGTGGTTGCTGGGATTTGAACTCAGAACCTTCGGAAGAGCAGTCGGCGCTCTTAACTGCTGAGCCATCTCGCCAGCCTGAGAACTGTCTTTAAGGATTGTGAGATATAATGCTGTGTCAAGTACTGGAACAAAACTACTGATACTTCCTTGTGACTTGGAGGAGGGAAAGAATGGGAGCAGTAATACTGGAGATCTGTTTCAATTTGAAACAGTACAGATTGCCCAGGTGATGCTATTGTAGCAGCTGCAACAGGCAGGAAAGTGGAGGCTGCTAAGTCTTGGTTTACAAATGAGACTGTTTATTGAGCACAAAATACAAATTTTGTCATTAGCCATAGATGTACAAGAAGAAACTACTTAGGAAGATGGTTAAGTTAATTAGGAGTTTAAAAGAGCAAGAAAGGACATTGAGGTTAAGGCAGAATGTATGAACCTAAACGGATGTTAAGAAGAGGTCTTGTAAATATGGAGTGAATTCTTCAAATACACTTATACTGAGGATGTAACCTGTACACCTGTAACCCCAGTACCAGGGAGGCAGAAGCAGGAGAAATGCTGGAAGTTTGAGGTCAGCCTGATCTATACAGCAAGTTTGAGGTCAGCCTGATCTATACAGCAAGTTTGAGGTCAGCCTGATCTATACAACAAGTTTGAGGTCCCCCAGGGCTACAGGGCAAGCATGACCTATCTCAAAAAACAAAGCAAGTAACACAATTTGAAGTTTTTTAAGTTGGTGAAGAAAGGAATTTGCAAGGAGAATAAAGGTGAAAAAAAAAATAAAGTGAAGTTGGAAATGGCTGTGCTCTGTTGGTAGGTAGAACATTCGGGAAACCATGGATTTGACTCTCAGTGCAACATAAAGCATAAGGGCATGGCAGTGCATGTGTGTCCCAGCATGTGGGAGTGGAAGCAGGAGGGTCCACATGAGATCTGTCAAATCAAAAATGAAAATAAAACCTGCACTGGCTGTTCTTCCAAGGGACCCAAGTTCAAGTCCCAGCTCACACATGGCAGCTCACAACTGTTTGTAATTCCAGATCCAGGAGATACAGCAGACATACATACAGAACACCAGTATAAATAAAAAATTTAAAAATTGTTTATTAAAAAAATCTAGGGCTGGAGAGATGGCTCAGTGGTTAAGAGCACTGACTGCTCTTCCGAAGGTCCTGAGTTCAAATCCCAGCAACCACATGGTGGCTCACAACCATCCGTAATGAGATCTGACATCCTCTTCTGGTGCATTTGAAGACAGCTACAGTGTACTTAGATATAATAATAAATAACTCTTGAAAAAAAAATCTAACGGGAAATTAAGAATAAGAAAAATTTTCTTTGAAAACATTGCCATGTATTATGGGTTGCAAGTATCTGTAACTGGTGTTTATCCTTTCTAGTGATAAAAAGTGTTTTAATGAAAAGAACAATTGGTGATGAAGTGTTGTATTTCCAATATGATGCTGAAAACAGAGCACCCAAAGGTTACAAAACATTGGAGATTAGGAAAGGTGCAGTGTGTCAGTCTCGGAGCAAAAGGTGCTGTTGCTTCTGTGTCAGTAGCAATGCTTATGCACATTTCTAACTGAAGAGCTTATTAAGATATTATAGTTTCACATACAGTTTTTTTTTTTTAGATTTATATTTTATTTTTATTATATGTAAGTACACTGTAGCTGTCCTCAGACACTCCAGAAGAGGGAGCCAGATCTCGTTACGGATGGTTGTGAGCCACCATGTGGTTGCTGGGATTTGAACTTATCACCTTCGGAAGAGCAGTCGGGTGCTCTTACCCGCTGAGCCATCTCACCAGCCCCCTCACATACAGTTTTAAAAGATGATACAGATAGCTCTCTCATACACTTTGCCCAGTGAATTCCAACAGTAACATTTTTAGCAAATCATATAACCTGAATCCAGGACACTGACATCTAATGCAGTATGTTTTTTTTTGTTTTTTTAAAGGCTGGGCTGTGGTGGCACACGCCTTTAATCCCAGTACTTGGGAGGCAGAGGCAGGTGGATTTCTGAGTTCGAGGCCAGCCTGGTCTACAGAGTGAGTTCCAGGACAGCCAGAGCTACACAGAAAAACCCTGTCTCGGAAAAAAAAAAAAAAAAGATAGGGTTTCAGTGTACCCCAGATCTTCAAACTCCTTAAGTAGCATAGGATGGTCTTGAACTTTTAATCTGCTTCCCATCTCTTGAGTGCTGACATTACAGGTGAGTATGCAGTTTATGTGACACCAAGTTTCAAACCCAGGGCTTCATGCTTGCTTGGAAACCTAATCTATCCTTAGAGCCCGCCCCATTTAAACCTCCTTTGGTTTTGTCTTTATTTGTGTGCTGTATTTATGAGCTGTGTCACTGTAACAGAATCCCTAAGATGACCAGCTTGTGTATAATGGGAAAGGCTGATTTTGGTTTAAGGTCTCAGAGGTGTCACCCTATGATTCGACTTACCTGATGAACAATCAAAATACCAACTTCACTTTTAAATTAATTATTATTATTATTTTTTTTTTGGTTTTTCGAGACAGGGTTTCTCTGCGTAGCTCTGGCTGTCCTGGAACTCACTTTGTAGACCAGGCTGGCCTTGAACTCAGAAATCCGCCTGCCTCTGCCTCCGCCTCCCTAGTGCTGGGATTAAAGGCTTGCACCACCACGCCCGGCTAAATTAATTTTTTTTTTTTCCCTTGTTCTGGTCAACCCTGCTCGCTCTGCTCGACCCTGCTCGCTCCGGCCAGCTCCACTTGCTCCCGGCCGCCCCCGTATGGCCTCCGCTTGTTCCAGCCAGCCCCGCTCACTCCGATCGGCTCCGCTTGCTCCGGTTTGGCCCCGCTCCGCTCGTTCTGGCCGTCCCCGTTCGGCCCCACTCGCTCCGGCCCTGCTAGCTCTGGCGTCCCCGCTTGCTCCGGCCGGCCCCGTTCGGCCCCGTTCGGCTTCGCTAGCTCCGGACTGCCTGGCTTGCTCCGCGGTTGGTCTCTCCTGTCCAAGGATTCATTTCTTATTATTCTTCATAAGTACGCTGTAGCTGACTTCAGACGCACCAGAGGTGGGCATCAGATCTTGTTACTGGTGGTTGTAAGCCACCATGTGGTTGCTGGGATTTGAACTCATCACCTTCGGAAGAGCAGTCGGGTGCTCTAACCCTCTGAGCCATCTCACCAGCCCTAAATTAATTTTTTAACTTAATTTTTGTTTTTATTTTTTTGAGACAATGTCTCATGTAGCTGTGGCTGTCCTGGAATCCACTATGTAGAACAGGCTTGCCTGGAACTTACAGAGATCTGTCTGCTTCTGCTATTTGAATGCTAGGCTTAAAGGTGTCATCTACCACATCCAGCTTAATTTTAATTAGAAAAGTTATTTATTTCATGTGTATGTGTGAGTACCTGTATGTATGGGTACCACATGTGTGCTTGGTGCCTGCAGAGGAGGTGTCAGATTCCTCAGAACTGAAGTTACAGGTGGTTGTGATTCACCATGTGGGTGCCAGGAGCTGAACCTGGTTTCTCTTCAAAGGCAACAAGTGCTCTTAACTTCAGAGCTATCTTTCTGGCTTCTTTAATTGTAAGTTCTGTTCTTTTAAGATGTCTAATATTCATATATGCATATAATGTATTTGAGTCAGATCCATTCCTGCACTTTTCTCATGCCAGATCCTCCCCATTTTCCTTCTAGCTTTTCCTTCTCAGCTTGATGTGCTCTCTTTTAATTCTGCTGAGCTCATTTCATGCTTTCTGTGTGTGTATAGGTGTAGGACCATCTACTAGAGCATCCCTGAAGAAACTGAGTCTTTTTCCCCAGCAGGCATCACCTGCCAGTAGCTCCTCAGTGCCCACCTGCTCCCCCATCCTCCATGCTGGGATTTTTATCTGGCCTGAGATATAGTTTAAGAATGTGTGCAGTTTTACTGTCATGTCATCATGTCCAGCAGATACTATTTCTCTACAGAAATGAACTCCCTCTAGTTTTTAAAATCTTTACATCCTTCTTAATCTTTCTCTCAGAAATTTTTTTGTTTACTATTTTGAGCATGTATGGGGTGGTGTATATGTGTGTGTGTGTTATGGCATGCTTATGGAGGCCAGAGGACAACTTTATGAAGCCAGTTTTCTGCTTTGACTTAGGTGGGTTCCAGGAATTGAATTTAGGTTGTCAGGCTTGCCTAGCAAGCATGTTTACCCACTGAACCATCTTCCCCCCTTTCTCTTCTGAGTTAAAAAATCCTCTTTATTTCATTAATTTCCTTTTATCTGTTTCTAGGCTTCCTATATACTCAGTAACCATGAGTTTCCTTACAGTGAAGCCATCATCAGAGAGAGAATCTTTTGGCTTCTGATGATTCCTGGCTATCTCTAGTCTAGACCTTTTGTCCTCCCATCTTCTGTAACAGGCTCGCTGCTATCACCTTGGAAATTCCCAGCGGGGTGGGGGGGGTGTGGGGGCGGAGGTGGCTCACGCCTTTAATCCCAGCACCTGGGAGGGAGAGGCAGGTGGATTTCTGAGTTTGAGGCCAGCATGGTCTACAAAGTGAGTTCCAGGGCAGCCAGTGCTATACATACGTTCTCTGTATATCTCTAGAGAGAAACCCT
This sequence comes from Mus minutoides, assembly GCA_902729485.2. Taxonomy (NCBI): domain Eukaryota; kingdom Metazoa; phylum Chordata; class Mammalia; order Rodentia; family Muridae; genus Mus; species Mus minutoides. Next base: position 131,000 of record LR756402.1, on the reverse strand, counting down.
GTCTCGAAAAACCAAAATAAACAAACAAACAAACAAATAAATAAATGGAAATTCCCTAGGTCTCCTGTGTGTGACATTCTTGTCTTTACTGAACATTCTACCTTGAAGTCTACCATCCTCTAGTAACTTCTTGCAGCTAGGCAGCATATAAAGGGAAGTTTCTGTTTTCTTTTTAAACAGCTCAAGATTGACAGTTCTTTTTAAAAGTGATACTGGGGATCAATATAGGGCCTGTACCTGCTGCACAAGGGCTCTGCATTGAGGCCTGCGTCTGGTTCCATGGATGTGCTTTCATTCTTCCCTTAATGCACTTGAGTGTTTGATGGGAGTCTAGGTCAAAAATGGTTTTAATTTTTTTTCTAGCTTTGGATGGTGCTTTGGTTTTTGCACTGTAATGATTCCTTCTTGTTAGTGGTGGAGCTTGTTTTTAAAAGTCTTAGGAATTAAAAATTGAAATTTCGGGGGCTGGTGAGATGGCTCAGCGGGTTAGAGCACCCGACTGCTCTTCCGAAGGTGATAAGTTCAAATCCCAGCAACCACATGGTGGCTCACAACCATCCGTAACGAGATCTGGCTCCCTCTTCTGGAGTGTCTGAGGACAGCTACAGTGTACTTACATATAATAAAATAAAATAAATCTTTAAAAAAAAAATTGAAATTTCAAGATCCTAGTTAGAAGTTTCAGTTCTTGCTTGGTGTGGGCACTGTTTCTTTTCAAATCTATCGCTCTGCCTACATGGGTCTTTTCAGGGTCTTCATTAGATATATTGTTGGATTTTTTTTCTGCCTTTTATTTTCTGTTGCTTTTTAACAGGATATTGGACTCTGTTCTTCTGCCTGGAAAATTTCTTCAACCATTTATTTTAGCTGTGGTCACCTCCCTTCTCCCTTTCCTTAAACCTCAGAGTTCTGAGATTACAGACTTGTACTACTTTACTGGACTGTTTTTAAACTTTCTTCTATTGAATAGATATGGGTCTGTGTCAGTCATTTTTTTTTAAAGATTTATTTATTTATTATATGTAAGTACACTGTAGCTGTCTTCAGACACTCCAGAAGAGGGCATCGGCCGGGCATGGTGGTGCACGCCTTTAATCCCAGCACTTGGGAGGCAGAGGCAGGCGGATTTTTGAGTTCGAGGCCAGCCTGGTCTACAAAGTGAGTTCCAGGACAGCCAAGGCTATACAGAGAAACCCTGTCTCGAAGAAACCCCCAAAAAACAAAAAAAAAAAAAAAAAAAAAAAAAAAAGAGGGCATCGGATCCCATTACGGATGGTTGTAAGCCACCATGTGGTTGCTGGGATTTGAACTCAGGACCTTCAGAAGAGCAGTCAATGCTCTTAACTACTGAGCCGTCTCGCCAGCCCTGTGTCAGTTATTCTTTCTCTTGCTCACTCAATTTCTTTTTTTCTCTTTGTATCCCATACTGGTCTTGAACCGGCTGAGCAGCCCAAGGATGTCTTCAAACTCCCAATACTGTTTTTTACCTCCTGCGTGTTAGGATTACTGTCATACCCTATTATGTCCAGCTTATATTTTCAATTTCAGAGACTCTTCTCCTGTCTTTCCCTTTTCTTTTCCTTCCTTCTCTTCCCCCCTTCTTCCTTCCTTTTCTTCCTTAACAGGGTTTTATGTAGTTCAATGGCCTTGAACTTGCTTGTCTTGCTTCCACCTCCCAGTGCAGGGATCACACTTCAGTATGTAGAGGTACTTGCTGCCAAGCTTGATGTCCTGAGTTGATCTCTGGTATCCACATTGTGGAAGGAGAGAAGTTACTGCCACAGATTGTTCTCTAACAACTCATTCATCATGGATGGCATGTGTGCATAAGTATACAATATGGTTTAAAAGTTAATCAAGTTTTTAAAAGCATTAATGAATTGTTAGAAAGGTAATCTCAGCCAGTGGTACAGGCTTGTAATCCCACCTATTCAGGAGGTTGAAGCAGAGGATGACCAACTTAGCTTAGTGGGACTCTGCCTCAAGATAAAAGTATAAAGAAGCCGGGCATGGTGGCACACGCCTTTAATCCCAGCACTTGGGAGTCAGAGGCAGGCGGATTTCTGAGTTTGAGGCCAGCCTGGTCTACAAAGTGAGTTCCAGGACAGCCAGGGCTACACAGAGAAACCCTGTTTCAAAAACCAAAAAAAAAAAAAAAAAAGTATAAAGAAACGTGGGCAAGTGTTTTGGTGATAAGAGTTCTTGCTGACATATGGGAGCATCAGGTTTAATTTCCAGTTAACCTTCTCACTCCCCAACCCCGCACCACCATTAAAGATCATTTTGGACCAGACATGGTAACAAACACCTCTAATTCTACCACTCGGGAGACAGGTGAATCTGTGTTCAAGGCCAGCAAGGGCTACATAGTGAGGGGTGTGTTCTTTTAAAAAAGGAAAGGTATTTGGAGTCCCTTTAATCTTTAATTATGGACACTGAGACTTTCACAGGATGATGAACAGTGACCATTTTAAAATTTCTGGGGGTGTATCTAGGCACTTTAATCTATAGGGCTTTGCTTTCTTTTTTGCTTGTTTTTGAGACAGAGCCTCACTACGTAGAGATTGTTTGTCTTAAATGTTAGGAGTAAAGATGTGTTTCTGTCACTGTTTCCCTCCTTTGTAGGTGTGGCTTATGGAGCAATTCCATTTTCCTAGAGAATGACCTTTAGATCACATGTCTGTGGCATGGAGCAGAGGGTATAAATTTGATTGCCTATGTTCTTGGTGGAACAGTTACAGGCAGTTGAGTTAATGGCTGTAAGGCTAGCTTAAATTTCAATATATTTAGTTCTTTTTAAAAAGTGTTTAAGCATGCTTATTGCATTTATAGAGGGCCTGTGTTTGGTTCCTGGTACCCACACAGAGCAGCTCAAAACCTCCTGTAAGTTCTGCTTAAAAGGTGTCTGAAGCACACAATGTGTACATACATTCCCTCCCACAGACACACAATTAAAAATAAAGTAAATTAAACAAAAAAAGTAAAACCTCCCTGTTTTAGTCTTATGGCCACATCCCACTGCACCAACATCTCAGCCCATGACTCCACTTCTGAATTTACAACATTACTGTGTTAGATTTTATTTTTCAAGACTGCATATATCACATGAACTTGATATGAATGAATTTCTAATCCTGTTCTGCATTAAACTGCCACCTTGCTCAGTTATTGCTTGGAACCCAGAACTTCTTGCATGTTAGGTAAGAAGTACTCCACTACCTGAACCACTCTCCCAGACAGGGATTGGTTTGTTTGTTTTGTTTTATCAAAACATGGTTTCTCTGTGTAGCCTTGGATGTAGACCAGGCTGGCCTCAAACTCAGAAATACGCCTGCCTCTGCCTCCCAGGTGCTGGGATTAAAGGTGTGCACCACCACTGCCTGGCTCCAAGGTGACTCTTATAAAGAACATCATTTCATTAGGGCTGCCTTACAGTTTCATTTTCATCATGGTGGGAACCATGATAATGTACAGGAGACTTGGTGCTGGAGGAGCTGAGAGTTCTACATCTTGATCTGCAGGCCGCAGGAGATTGTCATCTGCACTGGGTGGAGCCTGTGCATAGGAGACCACAAAGCCTGCTTTCACTGTGACACACTTCCTCCAACAAGGCCACATCTCCTCCAGTAAGGCCACACCTCCTAATTGTGCCACTTCCTATGGCCAAGCATTGAAACTTGTGAATATGTGGGAGCCATATTTATTCAAACCAGACACTACATGAGAGTCTTTCTTGGGTTTCACTACCAACTTAATCTGCACGACCTGCCTCAACTCTCTATGCCCAAAGGTTTTTCTGTAGATGACACAAAACTATGTTTTACATTTATTTTAGAATGTGTATGTGTACATGTGTAGGCACATATGTGTCACAGTGTGAGAGTGTGAAGGTCAAAGGACAGTTTGGGGAGTCAGTTTTCTCATTCCATCAAGTATGTTCTGGGATTGAATTCAAATCAACAGGTTTGATAGTCAAATACAGTTTTGCTAGCCTAGAACTTTTCCTTCCTTCCTCCTTCCATCTCTTTTCTTTTTGAGACTGGGTCTCACAGAGCTGAGACAAGCTTTGAGCTGATTTCCTTGTGTGTCTGCTTGCGTGCTGGCATGGAGCACTATACTTAGCTTTTTTGCTTTTTATCTTTTTAAACAAAAAATTTAAACTTTGTCATGAGCAGATTTTGGTTTTTCCCCTCTTAGGCTGTTATTTAAAAATTTTTTTTTTCCCTTACTCCGGACAACCCCGCTCGCTCTGGCGGGCTCTGGCCAGCTCTGTTCCCTCCGGCTGCCCCCGTACGGCCCCGGCCCGCTCGCTCTGGCCAGCCCCGCTCGCTCAGATCAGCTTCGCTTGCTCCGGTTGGCCCCGCTCGCTCCAACTGTCCCTGCTCACTCTGGCCGTCCCGTTTGGCTCTGCTTGCTCCGGACAGCCCCGCTCACTCCGGACAGCCCCGCTTGCTCCAGTTGGTCTCTCCAGTCCAAGGATTCGTTTTATTATTATTCTTCATAAGTACGCGGTACCTGACTTCAGACGCACCAGAGGAGGGTGTCAGATCTCATTACGGGTGGTTGTAAGCCACCATGTGGTTGCTGGGATTTGAACTCATCACCTTTGGAAGAGCAGTCAGGTGCTCTTACCCGCTGAGCCATCTCACCAGCCCCTTAAAATTTTTTAAAATTTCTTTTGTATTCCTGGCTGTCTTGGAACCCATTCTGTAGACCAGGCTAGTTTCAGACTTACAGTGATCTGCCTACCTTTGTCTATAGGTGCTGGGGTTAAAGGTGTGTTTGTTTTGTTTTTTTGAGCGAGGATGTGCTTTTTAGTGGGTACCATTGAAAAAATATGTGTAACTATATAAATGCCCTTACCTTCTGCCCTCCATGTAATTTGTTTAATTATCATTTCTAATTTTTATGTGACTTATTTAAACATACTTTGTCCTTTTAACCCTTAATTCTGTTCTAGGTGTCAACTCTCTTCTCAGGTTAACTTGTAAATTTAAAAAGTTTTCATAAGCCGGGCGTGGTGGCGCATGCCTTTAATCCCAGCACTCGGGAGGCAGAGGCAGGCGGATTTCTGAGTTCGAGGCCAGCGTGGTCTACAAAGCGAGTTCCAGGACAGCCAGAGCTATACAGAGAAACCCTGTCTCGAAAAACCAAAAAAAAAAAAAAAAAAAAAAAAAAAAAAAAAAAAAAAAAAAAAAAAAAAAAAAAAAAAAAAAAAAAAGAAGTACTGGCTGCACTTCCAAAGGACCTGGGTTCAGTTTCCAGCACTCATATCAGCAGCTCACAACATCAGTGTCTCTCGTAACAGGGGTCCTATCACCTTCTTCTGGCCTTCTAGGGCACCCACACACAAATGAAGTGTTAAATAGAATAAAATGAATTGGTGCCTTGAACCTTCCTGAAAGTCATTGGCTTGGGGGTGGGGAGTGCCTCAGCGGTTCAAGACCTTCTTCACAAGACTGGTGGACTTAGTTCAATCCCCAGAGCTCACTGAAGAAGGAGCGTGCCAGCTCCCCAAAGTTACCTTCTATTCTCCACACTCTTTCATAGAAAAGTTTCCTGTTTATTGGGTATTCAGATAATTTGATTTTTATCTTTTTAATGAATATTAATCATTTTAAAATTGTAAAGTTGAGGCTTGAGAGATGACTTAGTGGTTAAAAGCCCCTGTTGCTCTTACAGAGGACAGAAGTTAAATTCCCAGAACCCACCTGGTGGCTGACAACCATACCTGTAACTCTAGTTCTAGGGTAACCAACACCCTTGTGTGACTTCTTTCAGCAGTAGGCATTGATCTGATGTGGTTTGGATATATATATATACACAGACAAAATATTCATGGACATAAAATAAAGTTAAAACTTAATTTTTTTTAAAGATTTATTTTATTTATTATATACACTGTAGCTGTCTTCAGACACTCCAGAAGAGGGCGCCAGATCTCGTTACAGATGGTTGTGAGCCACCATGTGGATGCTGGGATTTGAACTTATCACCTTCGGAAGAGCAGTCGGGTGCTCTTACCCGCTGAGCCATCTCACCAGCCCCTAATTTTTATTAAATTGCTAAGTTGACCCCAACTTAGGGTTCACAACTGGATGAAGTCCTAGCACTCCAGAAGATGAAACAGGAAGATTGCCATGAGCTCTAGGCCAGCCTGGGTTATAGGGTAAGACTGTGTTCCAAGATAAGGGAAAAGTAAACTACTAAGTTGAGCAGGAATATTTTAGGAAACTATAAGTGTAGCTTGCTTTATCATTTGCTATTAGGTGAATTCATTTGTAGATTGCTGAGAATGAGTGAACAGCAAAACAGAGTGGTAAAAAAGTACTCGTTTGGGGGGAGTTTTAAACATTAAAATTTTACTCTTTTAAAAAAGATAGGTATTTATAAAGGTTTATTGTGGTATTTTCATTTGTGGATACTTTGTAAAGTGGTTTGATAGAGCATATTTGCATCTGCCACCTGAGCAACTGTGTGTATAGAACATATTCAAGATCTGTAGCGGTTCTGTTATATATAATACATTATTGCTGTCACCACCATGTTGTACATACAGTGGATTAAAATTTACTCATCCAGTCTATCTGAAACTTTATGCTCTTTCAACAAATATAATATATCTTTCAAATATATTTATTTTTTCCGAAACCTATATCTTCTTTCCAGCCACTAAATACATTTAGTCACTTACTTGCTCCTGAAACTTGAGATTGACGTTTAAGATCCTCCATATGAGTTACATTACAAAGTATTCATTTTTCTGTGCCTGACTTCATGGAGCCTAATGTCCTTTCCTTCAGTTCTGTTCACTGTCATACATGACTGAATAATTTTTTTTGAATGGTGTATGGCAGTGGATCTTAATGTTCCTAATGCTATATAGCCCCTTTAATATAGATCCTCATGTTGTGGTGATGCCAGCCATAAAAATGTATTTTTTCCAGTAGTTAGGAGACAGGAAGGCAAATCTGTGTGAGTTCAAGACCTTGATGGTCTCTACATAGCAGCTTCTAGGACAGACAACTCTAACCCTAAAGCAGGACCATTCAGAAGCCTAGTAGTCACTACATGTGAGACTACTCCAATTCCTGCAATGGAATTGACTTCAAGGCATTCAGCTCACTAGTCTTTGTTTTTTTGTTTTTGTTTTTTGTGTTTGTTTTATTCTTTAATCTTTTTTTTTTTTTTTTTTTTTTTTTTTTTTTTTTTTTTTTTTTTTTTTTTTTTTTTTTTTTTTTTTTTTTTTTTTACGGTTACCTACCTCCTGGGCCGCCCTCTGACTGTTCCTTATTCCATCCCCCACTCCAAAATGATATCCCCACCCACCCATACACTCCATCCCCCCCCAGCTCACTAGTTTCTTATCTGTAGTTTTCAACCTTCGAGTGAACCTGAGGCAGCTTCATGGCTGGGAACTGGAGACCAGCTCCAGCGGGTTGACCAGTGGAGAAAAGGGGTGATGGTCAGGGTATACAGGCTGGATAGTGAAGAGGGCAGGAAGCCTGTCCTCTGGGCCACCTAGGACTACTCTGTCCCTGTGTTCTAGCCTCCTGGAGCAGTGAAGCAAAGCTCAAGGGACATCTATGTGGTTTTTTATAATTAAAAGTCACAAATAGAATCTGAATTATGGAGATAGATAGATAGATAGATAGATAGAGAGAGAGAGAGAGAGACAGACAGACAGACAGACAGACAGACAGACAGATACAGACGGACAGACAGAGAGACACAATCTTAGACTTTTGTCAACCAGTAGTACTGGTTGGTTTATTTAGTAAGTACTGTTGGGCATATTGTATATAAAGGTACTGTTATATGTGTGGTGGTTTGAATATACTTGGTCCATGGGAAGTGACACTATTAGGACTTATGGCCTTGCTGAAGAAAGTTTGTCACTGTGGACTTTGAGGGCCTATGCTCAAGCTTCACCCAGTGTGGAAGAGAGTCTCCTCCTGGCTGCCTCCTGGCTCCTTCTCCAGCATGATGTCTGTCTGCATGCTGTCATGCTTCACCCATGATAATGGGTTAAGCCTTTGAAACTGTAAGCCAGCACCAATTAAATGTTGTCTTTTATAAGAGTTGCCTTGGCCATGGTGTCTCTTCACAGCAATAAAACCCTAAGACAATATGAAACCAAAAGAGAATGATAAAGTTTTTTTAATCAAGAAACTCACAATTTAATGATACAGTCAAGCAAAAACTAATTTCTCAGTAATCTATGGAAACATTGTATGGGAAGCACAGGGAGAGACTAGTGACCTCTGCCTGGGAGCATAGGACTTACACAAGTCTTGTTTGAGCCCTGGAGCATGGTGAGTGAGGTTTTGGGGTTGGACAACATCACCAGTCAAACATGCCTATAAGCGTGTGGTATGTATAGAGATTGCAAGGAGTAGGTGGTGGCAAATATTACACAGATGTGAGAAATCTTATTCCTTAATAAGGAGTTATTCCTTAAGGAGTCTGAGTTTTCTAAAATTTTGTGAAGGGTTTTGGTGTAGAAGAAACAGTTTTTCCAGGCTGAGCTGGAACTCAGGATCCTCTCTGCATCCTTAGTGCTGGGATTTCATAGTGTCTGACTTTCTGTTTCCACTTAAAAAGATGTCCTTCATACCTTCATGTAGTATGTAGAGTAGAACAATAAGACACATATACCAAACTGTTAGCTTGAAAGTTAATGGAAGAAAAGAGGAAAATTAGCAAAATCTGCCATTGGAGTTAGAAAGGTGAAAATTTATGATAATAAAACAGTAAATGTGATTTAGTGTGGCTAAATGTGAGAACAGAATTGTTGAGTGCAGCTGGGCGTGGTGGCGCATGCCTTTAAATCCCAGCGCTTGAGAGACAGAGGCAGGCGGATTTCTGAGTTCGAGGCCAGCCTGGTCTTCAATGTGAGTTCCAGGACAGCCAGGGCTACACAGAGAAACCCTGTCTCGAAAAAAGAATTGTTGAGTGCAAGGAAGAAGAGCTTGCTTCCAGGATTGCAAAACCAGTTTTTTATAGTTTATTTACTATGAATATTTCTACACTAACATTTAAAGCAGTTTTTTCATTTGTTGGAACATCATAGCCCTTTGCATATAGGGACAAATAATGTATATTCCACAGCATTTTTATTCTAGTTATTAAAATTAAAATGGGCTGGAGAGATGACTCATTGGTTAAGAGTACTGACTGCCAGAGGTCCTGAGTTTAATTCCCAGCAACCACATGGTGGCTCACAACCATCTGTAATGGGGATCCGGTGCCCTCTTCTGGTGTGTCTGAAGACAGCTACATTGTACTCACATACATAAAATAAATAAATAATTTTTAAAAAATTAAAGTTTATTTTGTATGTATTTGTTTGGGGTCATGGAGTGGTAAGGGAGCCAAAGGACAATTTGTGGGGGTAGGTTCTTTCCACCATGTGGACTCTATAGATTGTACTCTGGTCTTCAGGGTTGGAGATAGCAAGCTTCTTTATCCCCTACTCATCTTCCTAGCCTAATGAAAGTTTGTTTTTTTTTTTTTTTTTTCGAGACAGGGTTTCTCTGTATATCCCTGGCTGTCCTGGAACTCACTTTGTAGACCAGGCTGGCCTTGAACTCAGAAATCCACCTGCCTCTGCCTCCCGAGTGCTGGGATTAAAGGTGTGTGCAACCACGCCCGGCCTAATTAAAGTTTTTAGTTAATTAATTTGTATGTATGTGTTGGGTGAGTGTATGGAAATAAGAGGACAGCTCTGGAGTTCTTCCACTCAGGTTGTCGGGTTTATTGACAAGTGCCTTTACCTGCTGAGCCATCTTGATGGCTCTTTTTCCTTGTAGATTGTTTAATTTGTTTTGTTTTTTTCTTTTTTTTTTTTTTTTAAAGATTTATTTTATTTATTATATGTAAGTACACTGTAGCTGTCTTCAGACACTCCAGAAGAGGGCGCCAGATCTCGTTACGGATGGTTGTGAGCCACCATGTGGATGCTGGGATTTGAACTCATCACCTTTGGAAGAGCAGTCGGGTGCTCTTACCCGCTGAGCCATCTCACCAGCCCCTGTTTTGTTTTTTTCAACTTAGTCTAACTAATTCTTTTAACCATTTGTATTTTCATTATCTCTAAAACAAATTTTATCTTCAGTCTCCTCTTTAAGACATTAAGAGAAAACACATAAGAGAGGGAACATCCTAGACAGGAAATAGTAAACTAATTATGTCAAGGTTTTGGTGAAGACTCTTTCTTATCCATTTTAAAGTTGAAGGGTTGTCTGCTGCAGGCTTGACTGGGATGAAGTAATCAGAATCAATAGATGTTGAGGAAGCTGGTGTGGGCTAGATCATGTAGAGCCTGGTAATTGTATGGTAAGGATTTGAATTTTGCCAAAGATTTGAATGGGAGTGTGAAATGGTTAGGTTTATTTTAAAAAGAAGTCACTGTGTAAGGTAAAGTGCAGAATAGCTTTGAATAGGAATTTTCAGGCTAGAGACTTAGCCAAAGATGTTTTTAAACTTGTAGTAATATACTGAATGGTTTAACCTTTAAGGTAAAATGGATGTGAATATGACTATCAGTAGTATGAGTGACTGAGACAATTTTTAATGGCCTTTAAGTGCTAAATACATTAAGCAAAATATTGAACCTGGGTCAGATTCTGTTTGTAGTTAATTTGCTTTTAAACTTGATTAAGTCTGAGTTTCTTTATCTGTAAATTTAAGAAACATGTGTTTAACCTAATTGTGTTAATCGCTTAACTCCAGTTCACATTGGCTTGAGTCTTGCTGAGTCATTTTCTCAGAGTGTGTGGGTGAGGATTAATTAAAACCAGCTAAGAAAACTTAATGATACCCCAAACCTGTAGAAGAAGAGTTATCTCATGTATGTTTCATTTATTGTGCCTCTGCCTCCACATCCAGTTTTTCGAGAAAGAATTTTGCTATGTAGTCTGGGCTGATCTGGAACATGCAGTCTACTTGCCTTAGCCTCCTGGGTGCTAGGATTATAAATATGGTTATAATTTCTGTAGTTGAATCATTTGAGGTTTGTTTTGTTTTTGGAAATGTGGTTTTTCTGTGTAGCCTTGGTTGGCCTAGAACTCCCTCTGTAGACCTGGCTGACTTTCAATGCATATTGAGATCTTCCTGTCTTTGCCTCCTCTGAGTGCTGGGATTAAAGGTTTGTACCACCATGCCAGGCTGATTACTTTTCATTTTTTAATATAATTTTTATTTTATATTCATTGGTGTTTTGCCTGCATGTATTCTTGTGAGAGTGTGAGCCCTGGAATTACAGTTACAGACAGGTGTGAGCTGCTATGAGGTGCTGTGAATTGATCCTGGGTCATCTGGAAGAGCAAACCTGTGCTCTTAACCACTGAGCCAACTCTCCAGCCCTATTTCTTCCTTTCTAATTAAAGTTATTTTTTTAATACATAAGTTTTATTAGTTTCGTGTGTGTGTGTGTGTGTGTGTGTGTGTGTGTGTCTGCAGATTTCTGGAGTTGGATTTACAAGCAGTTGTCAGTCACCTGATATGAGTACAGGGAACTGAACTGAACAGTTCCTCAGCAAGAATAGTACATGTTCCAAATGGTTTAGCCGTGTCTGTGACCCTAATTTTATTTTCAGTTGTGTGTGGCAGGGGTACATATGTGTCCATATATGAGTGTGAGTATTTGCAGGTGCTTGTGGAGGCCAGAGGCTTTGGAGCCTTTGGATCCTTTGGGGCTGGAGTTAGAGGAGAAGATTGTGAACTGCCTGATGTGAGTGCTGGGAACTGAACTTGAGTTCAGTTCTCTGTGAGAATAGTATGTACTCTTAACCTCTGAGTCATCTCTCCAGCCCCTACAGAATTGAAAAATAGTACTAATTTAAGACTGGAGCAGGCTGGAGAGATGGCTCAGCGGTTAAGAGCACTGACTGCTCTTCCAAAGGTCCTGAGTTCAAATCCCAGCAACCACATGGTGGCTCACAACCATCTGTAATTTGATCTGATGCCCCCTCTGGGGTGTCTGAAATCAGCAACAGTGTACTTACACATAACAATAAATAAATCTTAAAAAAAAAAAAATCCTGCCGGGCGTGGTGGCGCACTTGGGAGACAGAGGCGAATTTCTGAGTTCGAGGCCAGCCTGGTCTACACAGTGAGTTTCAGGACAGCCAAGGCTACACAGAGAAACCCTGTCTCGAAAAACCAAAAAAAAAAAAAAAAAAAAAAAGACTGGAGCATAGCTAGAGAATAGTAGCAAGGCATAAGAAGAAAATCTCAGCTATCCAGTCATGGTTAGAGATACCTTTAATCCCAGCTACTTGTAAAGTTCAGACTGGATGATCTCAAGTCCAAACTTTGTTTGGGTTATGTATCAGTTCACTGCCTGTCTGAGGAACTCAGGGAGATCTGTGTCAAAAGGAAAGTAATAAAACAGGCCTGAGATATAGCAGATAAGAGTACCCATCTAGCACCTGTAAGGGTCTGGGTTCATTCTCCAGCAACAATAACATGTCCTTAATTGCTCAGATTTTTGTTTTTCCATTTTCGAGACAGTCTCATGTAGACCAGGCTAGCCTCAAATTCGACTGTGTAGCTGAGGATTATCTTGAGTTCCTCATCCTCCATTTCTCAAGTGCTGGGGTCACAGATAAGAACCACTGTGCCTGACTTTGTTTTTTGTTTTTGAGACAAGGTCTTGTTAGCCTGAAACTTCCTATGTGGTTTATGTCTTAGCCTCCTGAATGAGTGCTGGGATTACAGATTACAGGCATGAGTCACCATACTTAGCCTGGTCAGATATTTTTGGGTAAATATCTTGGTTTGAGAAAGCTGAATGGCAGTCTTAGACTTACTTTGCATTGAGTATTACATTGAACTATACTAGACAGCTATATATATATATTTTCCTGGAATTTTTTAGATTTGAAATTATCCATCCTTGGCTTTATCATGGGATCTAGACTTCATGGTCTTCTGAATTTTCAACAATACATAAAGGATGCACCTTTGCTTTTCTATGATGAGAGCTTGCTACACAATGCAGGTTTGAGAGTGCAGTAGAGAATAGTGGGTCAAGAATCAGGTATTTGAAGAAGAAATCTAATTTTATATGGGTTTGGTCCATTTTTACATAGGTATATAAGCTTTTATAATCATGTAATCAAGTTTGTATTATGTTGAGCCTCAAGGATTATTTCTTCTTGAATTTGATTTTGTTTAGGAACACTTAGAAATTTTTGGAGTACTATTTCTTTCCTTCTTGCAATCTCTGAAAAGGTAACCATTGCCTTTTTACAGGTAGGCCCAAAGAAGCAGCTTAGTGACATGCATTGATAATATGACAGGTGTATCATAGCCAGGTCTTGAGTGTGGTGATAGAAAGCTTTGGAACTGGAAACATTTGGGTTTAGTTTGACTCCTTCTAAATGTCCTTATCTTTACTACCCTGCACCCTAAAGAATGTCTCTAAAATGGTAGCATATCCCTGTAATTCCAGCACTTAGAGGCTGAGGCATGGAGTTTTAGGCCAGCCAGCAATCAGCCTGTGTGCTACATAGCAAGTACCAGGTCAGCCAATGCTAGGTTGCAAAATGTGCTGTCCCTCAAAACAAAACCCAGAAAAAAAATGAGTTGTGGTAAGCCTTGACCTTTGTGTGCTTGTTTTTGTGTGAGTACGTGGGGAGTCTATGAAACAGCTGCCTCATTATGAGACAGTAGACTTCTTCCAAGGACAAGCACCTTTGAGATAGTTGCAATTAGCCCTTTTATTTTTTCTTTTTTTTTCTTTTTTTTTTTTATTTTTTTAAAGATTTATTTATTTATTATATATAAGTACACTGTAGCTGTCTTCAGATGCACCAGAAGAGGGCATCGGATCCCATAACAGATGGTTGTGAGCCACCATGTGGTTGCTGGGATTTGAACTTATCACCTTCGGAAGAGCAGTCGGGTGCTCTTATCCGCTGAGCCATCTCACCAGCCCCCTATTTTTTATTTTTAAACAATGGTTTTTCAGACTTTAGGACTTAGTGGATACTTTCACAAATGAATCAAGTGACAGTATTTGCAGCTGATAATAAAACTCATACTTTACAGTTTTGGAAATCGTGTGTGATTCTCTGTGGCACATTTTCCCGATACTTCAATTTTCTTCTTCCATGCATGGGGGCTCATGCCTGTAATCTAACACTTCGTGAGGTAGAAACAGGAGGATTGCTGTAAGTTCTTTCAAGACCAGCTTAACTTCAGAGATACTGTTTCAAACAAAAAGAAATATCTGGTGAATTCCACAGTGATGAAAACATGGCTTTTTTTCATATTACATAATGAAGCATGTCAGCATTTTAAGGAACTTTTAACTCAAACCAGTAATTCCAAATGGCCAGTACCTGACATTAAGAATCTCGTGTGGACAAGAAGACCCATTGAAAGTATGAAATAACTAATGGATTTCAGTGTAGTATTATAGGGAAAGTTCAGCAATAGATTCCAGCTTACAACTATCTTTAACAAATTATGGGGCTGAAGAGATGGCTCAGAGGTTAAGAGCACTGGCTGTTCTTCCGGAGCATCTTAGGTTCAATTACACAATCATCTATAATGAGGTCTGATGCTCTCTTTTGGTGTGCAGGCATATATGCAGGCATAATAATGTATATGTAATAAACCTTTTACAGAAAAAGAAATTACTACTGGGCACAGTGGTTCAGGCTAAGGCTATATCTGAGGGTATATCACTCGAATTGGAAGTCAACCTGGTTTATTTTTATAGTGCTAAGAAGAATAGAATTACCTAAATACAAAGTTCCTTTTCTTTTCAGATATATGTCTGTATACAAGTTGATTTTTTTTCTGTCTTTATATTCTTTTTTTTTTATTGCTTCGAGTTTCTCTCTATTTAGTTTGAAAATGAATCAGAGGTGACTCAATTTTAAACTGCTCATTTCTAATGAAATTGTGTATTAGGATTAGAAATAAATGATTGGAAAATTCAGAACCTACAAAAGATGAGAAATGTGCTTTTATTGAGTAAGATTAATGAAAGAATTAATGACAAGGCTTAGGGTAGTTTTATTCATGTATATATTCTGTATACTTTTAGGAGAAAGTAGATAGTCAAGATAGCCACTGGCCAATTCTATTCATAACCCAGTTTATACCCTGCAGGAATGATTGACATAACATGAGAAAGTCATGTAAGAAATAATGATAGGGAAAAGAAAAAATCACCAAAAGGGAATCTACTCAAACAGCTGCCTGAACATGTTGGTATACACCTTTAGTCCCAGTGCTCTGTAGAGAGACCCTGTCTCAAAAAAACCAAAACAGAGTGCTGGAGAGATGGCTCAGCAATTAAGAGCACTGACTGCTCTTTCAGAGGTCATGAGTTCAAATCTCAGCAACCACATGGTGGCTCACAACCATCTGTAATGAGATCTGATACCCTCTTCTGGGGTGTCTGAAGATAGCTATAGTGTACTTATATATAATAAATGAATAGGCCAGAGTGAGTGGGGCTGGAGCGGGCACCCCAGAACAGAACCAAACAAACTTAAGCCCTTATGCTTTTTTCATACTGACTGAGCCATTTCCCCAGCCCAAAATAGGGCTGGTTGTGGTGACACATGGTTTTAATTCCAACAGAAGAATCTCTTAAGTTTGAAGCCAACTTAGTCAACACAGCCAGAACTACATAGAGAGACCTTGTCTCAAAAACAACAATAACAACAAAGCAAAATAAAAAATTATATAAAGAAAGCTAAATAGGAAAAAGAAATTCAGGTATAAAATCCAGATTACTCTAGTTTTTTTTTTAATTAGAGTATAAAAATGTCAGTGTGTCGTGTGTTTGAGGCCAGTCTAAACTTTTTTGTGAGAGCCTATCTCAAGATAAAATAGTCACTTATGTAAAAAATACTATCACTTGTACAAGAAAAATACCTTGTTTGTTTAACTTTTTACTCAATTCTTTTTTTAAAAAGAGTTATTTAATTTTATTTATATGAGTACACTGCAGCTGTCTTCAGACACACAAGAAGAGTGCATTATATCCCATTACAGATGGTTGTGAGCCACTGTGTGGTTGTTGGGAATTGAACCAGGACCTCTGGAAGAGCAGTCAGTGTTCTTAATGGCTGAGCCATCTCTCCAGCCCTTTACTCAATTCTTAATGCTAATAATCATCATAATAGGATGTTTTCTTTCATCAAAAAGAAAAAATTCAATGGCTTAAATACTTTTATCTCAGTCTGAATAAGTTTCAGTAAATAAAAGTTATGTCTAAAACCTGAGAGAATGATAGATACTGAAGTATTAGGGTGCAAGGGATCTGGAATGGAGATTCAGTATCTAGTACATTTTTAGGTGAAGGGTATGTATGGGCAAGGGATACATGATATTCATTGGGTTCTCAATGAAAAAGTGTTCCAAAAAGAAGATGAAAGTTTGCTTTTGGGTGTTTTTTCCTGCACGTATGTCTGTACACCATGTGCACACAGTGTCTGTGAAGGCCAGAAGAAAGGGTGTTGAATCTCCTGCAACTCGAGTTAGAGACAGTTATGAGTTGCCTTCTAGGTGCTGGGAGTTGAACCTCGCTCTTTTAAAAGAGAAGCCAGTGTTCTTAATCACTGAGTTGTCTCATTAACCCAACTGCTTACCTTTTAAAAGCAGTGATATGTGAGGTCTAGTAGTAAACAGCCAGGAAACTTGACAAAGCTTGTGAATCAACTGCTCCTGTGAAAAAGAAGAAAAATATATTGAGCCTTTTAATCTCTTCAGATTTCTGTCTGAAACTGGATTCCAGTGCTTAGTTTAAGCAGACAAAGGCAGTCTTCTCAGACCAAGGGAATAAAAAGCAAAGTACAATCTGGACAGAAGGCAGGAATTTGTAGGGTTGACTAGCATAAAAGATTAAAGCGTGAGATACAGAAGTCTTCAGAAGAGTCCCTTTCTGTCTTGGGTGACACTAAGTGAGGTTCATGGACTGGGCAGGTAACAGCTATGAAGAAATTGGTGGAAGTTATTGGCACTCATAGGTTGGGAGACAGTCTAATTTCCAATATGGTAAGGAGATCCTTATCACTAAGGATAAAGTAATCCTTGAGAAAAGACCACTTTAGCCTCTAAAGGTGAGAAGAGTAGAGGGGGGAAAAAAAGGCCTGATAAGCCTTCAAAAGACTAAGTAAGCTAGGTGGTAGTTTAGTGGTAAGGTACTTGCATATCATTCAGGAGGCACTGGATTCTATTCTGTGTCACAAGTAAGCAAAGAAGATTAAGTCAGTTTTCAATTAACTGCCATAAAGGCAAAACCCATAATTTAAAACAGTCTATATATCATTACTGGCTGGTGTGGTAGTACACACATGTAACTATGGTATTTGGGAGGTGGAGTGCAGAGGTATCAAGAATTCAAGGCCAGGGCTGGAGAGATGGCTCAGTGGTTAAGAGCACTGACTTCTCTTCCAGATGTCCTGAGTTCAATTTCCAGCAACCACATGGTGGCTTACAACTGTCTGTAATGGGATCTGATGCCCTCTTCTGGTGTGTCTGAAGACAGCTACAGTGTACTCATATACATAAAATAAATAAATCTTAAAAAAAATGAATTCAAGGCCAGCTTTGGCTTTAGTAGAGTTCAGGGCCAGCCTTGGCTACATGAGATTCTTGAGACAGGAGAAATCTTGAGCATTAAGACTGAACTGGGCTACTCTACATAGTAAGTTTAAGGCCAGATTGTACTGTGAGATCTTTACTAAAATTAAAGGTCTATATATTCATCAACAAAATATATTAAATAATTTTCTAATCCCGTATTGCTAGGTAGATAAAGAGATGGGAAAATAAAACCTTTAATCGGAGAAGTTAGTTGACAGATATAGAGATGGGAAGGATGAAGGGTTTAGAAGACAGTTGCATGAAGTAGTTAAAGGAAAGCCTGATTAGGACATTGTTGAAAGGGGTAGGAAAAAAAGACCCAGTGACACTTTAAGAACTGAAAGATACAGGGTCTGAGATGAAAAGTTCAGTCAGGGATCTCTAGCAAATTATACATTCTAGAAGAAAAAGAAAAATTAATAAAAACTGTTTATACTGAAGTGTGCTTCAACAAACAAAAACCAGGCAACTGAGCCTCAGTGATGTGTCAGATGGCATCTCCTGGTTTAATAAACAGTAATTAGGATCCAGGAAAAAGGTGGATCCAGGGCATCCATTCCTCTCTTCTGACCTTCTGACTAGGCACAAACACAGTATTCATACATATAGATAGGCAAAACATTCATACATAGGAACTCATACATAGGAATGATATAAGCCACATGTGGTAGATACCTATAGTCTCAGCATTCAGGATGCTGTGGTAGTAGGATTTCAGGTTCAAGACCAGACTGGGCTAGGTAACAAGATCCTTAAAAACAAAACTTAATAAAGTAGGGTAGGGTTGCGTGGGTAAAAGAACAACTATTGATTTTCTTTTTAAATTAAAATTAATATAAACCGAGGACGTTATCTTAATTGTTTGTTGCACAAATGAATAGCATAAAGGATAAGAAAAACAGTTACAGAATTCTGAACAGCACCAAAAGAGTGTATATATAATTATAAAATAGGTTATTTTAGTTTATACTGGAAGCCACACAATACCACTGGTGCTGTGTAGAAAAGGTAAGAGAAAAGCAGTAGCTACATAATTCAGAAAGCTGGGTGCTTCAGGGCAAAGGGAATCAATGATGTAGCCCTAGTTGGAGGCTGAAGGCTTGGATGCTCCAAGTCATTGGTATGATCTACCCACAAAGACAGAAGCAGCTAAGGTTTGAAGAGTCAAGCTTGAGCAGTATGATGAGCTGCTTCTTTCCACCTTTTGTTTTATGTAGGTCCACAAGTTAATTGACACAGTAGTTGTTTTGTTACTTTGTGGTGCTGGAGATTGGGCCTGAGCCTTGGGCATGCTAGGCAAGCACTCCACATATGTGGCTAGTGATGAAAAGAATTGTATACACGAACTTTATTCTTCTTAGTAAATCTAGTTTCTTACAGAGTATGGACTTACAATACTACATAATAAATACAAATAAATACTAATAAATACAAACGTGTAAACATAGAAATAAATGTTTTAGTTTTTATTTTATGTTGAAAAGGTTTACAAATAGGAAAAATGCTGGAGTGAAGAACTGAAGATGAATGAGCTCTATATATTACACATATATGGAATAAATAATTATAGATATGTAGGCATACATATATCCACTGGCTAATATACACAAATGCCTGCCTATGGGAAAGGCATAGAAACAATGTTATTCCAGTAACCGTGAGCATATTTCAAATACACCCTCCCCTTTTAAAGATTTATTTATTTATTATAATACACTGTAGCTGTCTTCAGACACTCAAGAAGAGGGCATCAGATCTTGTTATGGATGGTTGTGAGCCACCATGTGGTTGCTGGGAATTGAACTCAGGACCTTCAGAAGAGCAGTCAGTGCTCTTAACCGCTGAGCCATCTCTCCAGCCCCTCAAATACAACTCTTAAATAAGAGGAATCAGGATGCTGGAGAGATGGCTCAGTGTGAAGAGCACTTGCTGCTCTTACAAAAAACCTATTTGGTTCCTAACTACCATGTGTCTGTAAATACACACACAGAGTAAATCCTTAAAAAAAATAAACAAGCCAGGTTCTCTGAAGAACGTGTTGATTTTAGAGCTAGAGTAAGAGAAATAAAAGGTAGTGATGATTCTAGATTATATGATGCCAGAAAACAAAGAACTTAGAGATAGATAGATGGGAAAGAGCACTGGAGCAAATCTAAGGAGCATTTAATGGCCTACTGAATTGAAACAATACTACTGGGCTGTATCAATGGAATATAATAGCTACTAGTCCATATTGGTGAGCAGTTGAGGAAATAAAAAGATGAACATTATAGCTACAAAGAACAAATCTCAAAGAACTTTAGGTTGTGTAAACAGAATGAAACACAAAGCCAGAGAGCAGGCCATACTCCCTGCCCAGTTCCTCACTGCCAAGCCTTGGCCTGTGTCCTTCTTTGCTCTACCACTGATATTTGTTATTTAGGATCTTTCCAAGGAAGGAGCTCTAGTTCTTAGTTTTAGGAAATAAAGATTTCAATACTGTTAACATTTTTATGATTAAGTGTACATGAAGAATGTAGTGCGTATCAGGCATGTGGCACATGCCTTTAATCTCAGCTGAGGGAGACAGAGAGAGGCCAGAGGATCTCTGAGAATTTAAGGCCTGCAGGGTCTACATAGTGATTTCTAGGGTGGCTAGGGCTACATAGTGAGAACTTGTCTCAAAAAATAAATAAATAAATAAATAAATAAATAAATAAATAAATAAATAAAATGTAGCAATACTATGATTAATGCTACTGTAGCAGTTTTTATTTCAATTCTTTTTAAAATGGTAGGATTGAAACAAGGGCTGTAGAGTGGGCATGTATACTCTACAAGGAAACTATGTCTCCCTTCTTATTTCCTTATTTCCTTATTTATAGTGTAGGAATAGTAAGGTGGAGTAGGGTTGTTCAGAGAATGGAGTAATTCAGGCAAAGAGCTCTTTGGAACAATGCTAAGCACACTGAAATGTTGACCAAGCTGTTATTATTGCATGAAAGGACCCTTACACTTTGATATAGTATCAAGACACTTGTTTGCATGTACATATGGCTTAAAAAAAGAATGTCTATATTAGAAAATGACATTTTAGAAATACTATTAATGTACTATTCTTGAAAGAGCTGAGACTAAAACCTAGTTTTTTAAATGCTAGATCAGGAGATATTTAAAAGTATTTCTATTAGATTGTTGATGCTTGATTTTACTAGATTAAAAACTACAAATGTTGACAATCTGAAAATTGATAAACTTTAGCTCTCTGGAACTTATTACATGGGTGTGTCTACATTGACTGTTGCACAATTTAGGGTGGCTGGAGGCTGCAGTTAGTCTTCTTGCCACTGGATGGTGCTTGCATGACATTTAAGTGGAATACAGTTGGTTCTTTTTTCCCCCCATTTTTATTAGATATTTTCATTTACATTTCAGATGTTAATCCCAAAAGTCCCCTATACCCTCCCCCATCCCCCACCCTGCTCCCCTACCCACACACTCCTACATCTTGGCCCTGGCGTTCCCCTGTACTGGGGCATATAAAGTCTGCATGACCAAGGTGCCTCTCTTCCCAATGATGACCAACTAGGCCATCTTCTTCTATATATGCAGCTAGAGACATGAGCTCTGGGGGTACTAGTTAGTTCCTGTTATTCTTCCACGTATAGGATTGAAGACCCCTTCAGCTCCTTGGGTACTTTCTCTAGATCCTTCCTTGTGAGTCCTGAGTTCTATCTAATAGTTGATTGTGAGTGTCCACTTCCATGTTTGCCAGGCATTGGTATAGCTATATCAAGGCATTTCAGCACTATCTTGCTGGCATATGCAATTGTGTCTATATTTGGTGGCTGATTATGAGATGGATCCCCGGCTGCTGCAGTCACTGGTTGGTCCATCCTTTGGTTCAGCTCCACACATGATCTCTGTAACTCCTTAATTCTAGGAAGGGGTGACGTGTCCACATTTTGATCTTCATTCTTCTTGAGTTTCGTGTGTTTAGTAAATTGTATCTTGGGTATTCTAGGTTTCTGGGCTAATATCCACTTATCAGTGAGTACATGTTATGCGAGTTCTTTTGTGATTGGGTTACCTCACTCAGGATGATACCCTCCAGATCCATCCATTTGCCTAGGAATTTCATATATTCATTGTTTTTAATAGCTGAGTAGTACTCCATTGTGTAAATGTACCAAATTTTTTGTATCCATTCCTCTGTTGAGGGACATCTGGGTTCTTTCCAGCTTCTGGCTATTATGAATAAGGCTGCTATGAACATAGTGGAACATGTGTCCTTCTTACCTGATGGTACATCTTCTGGATATATGCCCAGGAGAGGTATTGCTGGATCTTCCGGTAGTACTATGTCCATTTTTCTGAGGAACCACCAGACTGATTTCCAGAGTGGTTGAACAAGCTTGCAGTCCCACCAACAATGGAGGAGTGTCCCTCTTTCTCCACATCCACGCCAGCATCTGCTGTCACCTGAATTTTTGATCTTAGCCATTCTTACTGGTGTGAGATGGAATCTCAGGGTTGTTTTGATTTGCATTTCCCTGATGATTAAGGATGTTGAACATTTTTTCAGGTGCTTCTCAGCCATTCGGTATTCCTCCGTTGAGAATTCTTTGTTTAACTCCGTGCCCCACATTTTAATGGGGATATTTGATTTTCTGGTGTCCACCTTCTTGAGTTCTTTATATATATATATATTGGATATCAGCCCCCTATCTGATTTAGGATTGGTAAAGATCCTTTCCCAATCTGTTGGTGGCCCTTTTGTCTTGTTGACAGTATCTTTTGCCTTACAAAAGCTTTGCAACTTTATCAGGTCCCATTTGTCAATTCTTGATCTTAAAGCAAAAGCTATTGCTGTTCTATTCAGGAATTTTTCCCCAGTGCCCATATCTTCCAGGCTTTTTCCCACTTTCTCCTCTATAAGTTTCAGTGTCTCTGGTTTTATGTGGAGATCCTTAAACCACTTAGACTTGACCTTAGTACAAGGAGATAAGAATGGATCAATTCCCAGTCTTCTACATGATAACCGCCAGTTGTGCCAGCACCATTTGTTGAAAATGCTGCCTTTTTCCACTGGATAGTTTTAGCTCCCTTGTCAAAGATCAGGTGACCATAGGTGTGTGGATTCATTTCTGGGTCTTCGATCCTATTCCATTGATCTACCTCTCTGTTGCTGTACCACTACCATGCAGTTTTTATTACAATTCTCTATAGTACAGCTTGAGGTCAGGCCTGGAGATTCCACCAGAGGTTCTTTTATTGTTGAGAAGAGTTTTTGCTAGTCTAGGTTTTTTGTTATTCCAGATGAACTTGCAAATTGTCTTTTCTAGATCCTTGAAGAATTGAGTTGGAATTTTGATGGGGATTGCATTGAATCTGTAGATAGCTTTAGGCACGATAGCCATTTTTATTATATTGATTCTGCCAATCCATGAGCATGGGAGATCCTTCCATCTTCTGAGATCTTCCTCAATTTCTTTCTTCAGAGACTTGAAGTTCTTGTCATACAAATCTTTCACTTCCTTCGTAAGAGTCACACCAAGATATTTTATATTGTTAGTGACTATTGTGAAGGGTGTTGTTACCCTGATCTCTTTCTCAGCCCATTTATCCTTTGTATAGAGAAAGGCCGTCGATTTGTTTGAATTAATTCTATATCCAGCTACTGCACTGAAGCTGTTTATCAGGTTTAGGAGTTCTCTGGTGGAGTTTTTGGGGTCACTTATATATACTATCATATCATCTGCAAATAGTGATAGTTTGACTTCTTCCTTTCCAATTTGTATCCCCTTGACCTCCTTTTGTTGTCGAATTGCTCTGGCTAGGACTTCAAGTACTATATTGAATAGGTAGGGAGAAAGTGGGTAGCCTTGTCTAGTCCCTGATTTTAGTGGGATTGCTTCCAGTTTCTCTCCATTTAGTTTGATGTTGGCCACTGGTTTGCTGTAGATTGCTTTTATCATGTTTAGGTATGGGCCTTGAATTCCTGATCTTTCCAAGACTTTTATCATGAATGGGTGTTGGATTTTGTCAAATGCTTTCTCAGCAGCTAACGAGATGATCATGTGGTTTTTATCTTTGAGTTTGTTTATATAGTGGATTACGTTGATGGATTTCGGTATATTAAACCATCCCTGCATTCCTGGGATGAAGCCTACTTGGTCATGATGGATGATCGTTTTGATGTGTTCTTGGATTCGGTTGGCGAGAATTTTGTTGAGTATTTTTGTGTCGATATTCATAAGGGAAATTGGTCTGAAGTTCTCTATCTTTGTTGTGTCTTTATGTGGTTTAGGTATCAGAGTAATTGTGGCTTCATAGAATGAATTGGGTAGTGTGCCTTCAGATTCTATTTTGTTGAATAGTTTGAGTAGAACTGGAATTAGGTCTTCTTTGAAGGTCTGATAGAACTCTGCACTAAGCCCATCTGGTCCTGGGCTTTTTTTGGTTGGGAGACTATTAATGACTGCTTCTATTTCTTTAGGAGATATAGGAGTGTTTAGGTCATTAATCTGATCCTGCTTTAGCTTTGGAACTTGGTATCTGTCTAGAAAATTATCCATTTCATCTAGATTTTCCAATTTTGTTGAATATAACCTTTTGTAGAAGGATCTAACGGTGTTTTGAATTTCCTCAGGATCCGTTGTTATGTCTCCCTTTTGATTTCTGATTTTGTTAATTTGGATGCTATCCCTGTGCCCTCTAGTGAGTCTGGCCAGGGGTTTATCTATCTTGTTGACTTTTTCAAAGAACCGGCTCCTGGTTTGATTGATTCTTTGAATTGTTTTTTTGTTTCCACATGGTTGATTGCTCCCCTGAGTTTGATTATTTCCTGCCATCTACTCCTCTTAGGTGAATTCGCTTCCATTTCTTCTAGAGCATGCATATGTGATGCCAAGCTACTAGTGTATGCTCTCTCCATTTTCTTTTTGTAGGAACTCAGAGCTATGAGTTTACCTCTCAGGAATGCTTTCATTGTGTCCCATAAGTTTGGGTATGTTGTGGCTTCATTTTCATTAAACTCTAGAAAGTCTTTAATTTCTTTCTTTATTTCTTCCTTGACCAAGGTATCATTGAGTAGAATGTTGTTCAGTTTCCATGTGAATGATGGTGTTCTGCTACTTATGTTGTTATTGAAACAGCCTTAGACAATGGTGATCTGAAAGGATGCATGGGACAATTTCAATATTTTTGAATCTGTTGAGACCTGTTTTGTGGCCAATTATGTGGTCAGTTTTGGAGAAGGTGCCATGAGGTGCTGAGAAAAAGGTATATCCTTTTGTTTTAGGATGAAATATTCTGTAGATATCTGTTAAGTCCATTTGTTTCATAGCCTCTGTTAGTTTGACTGAGTTTCTGTTTAGTTTCTGTTTCCAGGATCTGTCCATTGATGATAGTGGGGTGTTGAAGTCTCCCACTATTATTGTGTGAGATGCAATGTGTGTTTTGAGCTTTACTAACGTTTCTTTAATGAAAGTGGCTGCTCTTGCATTTGGAGCATAGATATTCAGAATTGAGACTTCCTCTTGGAAGATTTTGCCTTTGAGTATGAAGTGCTCCTCTTTGTCTTTTTTGATAACTTTGGGTTGAAAGTCTATTTTATTCGATATTAGAATGGCTACCTCAGCTTTTTTCTTTGGCCTGTTTGCTTGGAAAATTGTTTTCCAGCCTTTCACTCTGAGGTAGTGTTTGTCTTTTTTCCTGAGGTGTGTTTCCTGTAAGCAGCAAAACGTTGGGTCCTGTTTGTGTAGCCAGTCTGATAGTCTATGTCTTTTTATCGGGGAATTGAGTCCATTGATATTAAGAGATATTAAGGAACAGTAGTTGTTGCTTCCTGTCATTTTTGTTTTTAGAGTTGGTATTCTGTTCTTGTGGCTGTCTTCTTTTAGGTTTGTTGAAGGATTATTTTCTTGCTTTTTCTAGGGCAGAATTTCCATCCTTGTATTGTTTTTTTTTCTGTTATTATCCTTTGAAGGGCTGGATTCGTGGAAAGATATTGTGCGAATTTGAATTTGTCATGGAATACTTTGGTTTCTCCATCTATGGTAAATGAGAGTTTTGCTGGGTATAGTAGCCTGGGCTGGCATTTGTGTTCTCTTAGTGTCTGTATAATATCTGTCCAGGATCTTCTGGCTTTCATAGTCTCTGGTGAGAAGTCTGGAGTAATTCTAATAGGCCTGCCCTTATATGTTACTTGACCTTTTTCCCTTACAGCTTTTAATATTCCGTCTTTATTTAGCGCGTTTGTTGTTCTGATTATTATGTGTCGGGAGGAATTCCTTTTCTGGTCCAGCCTATTTAGAGTTCTGTAGGCTTCTTGTATGTTTATGGGCATCTCATTCTTTAGGTATGGAAAGTTTTCTTCTATTATTTTGTTGAAGATATTTGCTGGCCCTTTAAGTTGAGAATCTTCATTCTCATCTACTCCCATTATCCTTAAGTTTGGTCTTCTCATTGTGTCCTGGATTTCCTGGATATTTTGCATTAGGATCTTTTTGCATTTAGCATTTTCTTTGATTGTCATGTCTATGCTCCCTATAGAATCTTCTGTGCCTGAGTCTCTTCCATCTCTTGTATTCTGTTGCTGATGCTCATATCTACGGTTCCTGATTTTTTTCCTATGGTTTCTATCTCCAGGTTTATCTCCTTTTGGGTTTTCTTAATTGTTTCTACTTCCATTTTTATGTCCTGGATGGCTTTGTTCAATTCCATCACCTGTTTGGTATTGTTTTCCTGCAAATCTCTAAGTTGTTTATCTGTGTTTTCCTGTATTTCCTTCTTATAGTCCTACATCATCATCATGACTATTGACTTTAGATCCATGTCCTGCATTTCTGGTGTAATGTTGTATCTAGGACTTGATGTGGTGGGTGAGTTTGGCTCTGGTGATGCCAAGTACCCTTGGTTTCTGTTGCTTCTGTTCTTACGTTTGTCTCCTGCCATCTCTGCCCGAGGAGACCTGGTGTAGGTGCAGACCAGAAGAAAGCCGCTGCCCTGGTCTGTCCCTTTATTTATCTCCCAGCTGCAGTCTTGAGTTCCAGGAGATTGGATTGGAATAGATGTGTTCCGCTGCTCAACTGTGGTCCCAAGATGACTTGGGGAGTCTTGTAGGGACCTCGGGAAAGTGCACAGCACCTGGGCTGGAGACAGACCTGAGCTGGTGCAGGGCAGACTGGAAGGGAGCCAATGTCCTGCCCTGGGCCTTTATCAGTCTCCCAGCTGAAGTCTCAGGTCCCACGTGATTGGATTGGAACAGATGTTGTGTCCCACTGCTCACCTGTGATCCCAAGATAGCCCAGGGAGTCCCGCAGGGACCTCAGAAGAGTGCAGAGCGCCTGCGTCTGAGACCGACCGGAGCTGGTGCAGGGCCGGAGCTCAGTTGGTTCTTTTTAAAACAAAATTCTCACAGTGCACACCAGATTGGCCTTGAATATACAGTGATCCTCATACCCCTGACTCCCCAGCCATTGTATTATTGGCATGTGCCACCATATGTTTTCTAATGTTTCCCTCTTGAGCAGCTGATATTGATAACACATTTACTGTAGTAAATGAAACAGTGTTTTAAGCTGAGTCTCAGGAATCATCAAAAAGTAGAAATTCTGTTTGTGTTTTTATATAAGCATAACCTGTTGGCAGGTATCGATGATTGGATCAAATCCTATATTTGTTTCAACAGATGATAGGATTGTAGGAGAATCTGACCATTCCTATTGACAGAATCTTAGAGGGTGATTGATATGTCTTTGTATCTTCTCTAAACAGCTGAGCTAGTTAATTATTTTGCTGTGGTCCCTAAAAATTTTTAATTATTATTTTATAATAATTAAAATTATTCCTAAAACAATTTTATAATTAAAATTAAAATAATTTTTAATTATTTTATTATTTATGTATGGGTGTTTTGCCTGCATGTATGTATGTCACCACTTATGTGCCAAGTATCCACAGAGGTCAGAAGAGTGCATTTGGTCCTTTGGAACTGGACTTACAGACTGTTGTGAGTTGCTGTTTGGATTGTTGTGAATCAAACCCTGGTCTTCTGCAAAATCATCAAGTGCTCAGCCAATTCTGTTGTCTTGATCCCTACATTTTATCCTTAGCTTTTCTGCTTAATCTTCCATGCTTAGCTATATACAGGACATATGGGAATATAAAAAGTAGATGTTGTATAACAAAAGTATTTACTTAGGAAAAGGTATACAATTGTATTTGTTAGTTGTGTGTGGAGGCACACACCTGTGATTCTAACACTTGGGAGATAGAAGTAGAAGGATAGGGAGTTTGAGGCCAGTATGAGATTTACATAGCCACATCCTATATCAAAACAAAATAGATTTGTGTGACTAAGAAGGAAAACTGGAGTAGTGATGCTAAGAAACATGGGCATCAGGCTGGTGAGATGGCACTGACTGCTCTTCCAAAGGTCCTGAGTTCAAATCCCAGCAACCACATGGTGGCTTATAACCACCCGTAATGAGACCTGATTGATGCCCTCTTCTGGTGTGTCTGAAGTTAGCTACAGTGTATTTATCTATAATAATAAATAAATCTTTGGGCTGGAGCAAGCAGGGACTGAGCGAGCAGAGTTGACTGGAGCGAGCAGAGGCTCTAAAATTCAATTCCCAACAACTACATGAAGGCTCACAATCATCTGTACAGCTATAGTATACTCACATACATTAAATAAATAAATAAATAAATCTTAAAAAAAAAAGAAAAAAACCTGACTCTCTCAAATAGACTGTTTGTTTAAAAAAATTTCCAAACAAACAAAAGAATAATGGGCAGGTGTCCTTGTTTATACTCAGTGATGATCCAGGTGACGTTTTACAGTGTTAGAGAGGGTATACTTGTAAATATGCCTCCTTGGCTAACCTAGTTTTAATTTCAGTTAATATTGTGGGTACAAAAACAAATTCTTACCTCATTACTGCCTTATTTTGCCTTTCTCAGACATTTTTGGCTATTCCTTCTGTTACTAGATTCTGTATTTTTTGTAACTAACAATTTTTTCAGGAACTTATTTTAAAAATATTTATTTTTATTTTATGTGAATTAGTGTTTTTCTTGCATGTATGTCTTTGTAAGGTTGTTGGGTCTCCTGGAGCTGGAGTTACAGATGGGTGTGACTTATGAGTGCTGGGAATTGAACCTAGGTCCTGTGGAAGAACAGCCAGTACTTTCAACTGTGGAGCCATCTCTCCAGCCCCCAGAAATGGGTTCCTATAATGGAGCATAAAAATTTAATACCACAAGATATTCCTGGTACCTCATTATTCCCCTTTCAGTTAGTAACAGCACATTTTGGTTAAATTTTTAACCAAGTCGTGTACTGTAGTTGTGTTTCTTTCTTGGTTATCTTTTTTTTTTAATAATTAAAAAAATATTTATTTTATTATATGTAAGTACACTGTAGCTGTCTTCAGACACTCCAGAAGGAGGGCATCAGATTTCGTTATGGATGGTTGTGAGCCACCATATAGTTGCTGGGATTTGAACTCAGGACCTTCAGAAGAGTGCTCTTAACCACTGAGCCATCTCACCAGTCCTTGGTTATCTTTATAGTCCCTTCATTTTTATAGTCACCTAGATTTTTGAGTACTCTCCTTTAACTTAAACAGAATCAACATACCTTGTTTTTCAAAGATTGTATTGCTATTTTCTTTTCTGTCATTTACCCCCTAGGCCCAGTACACATCCCTATTCCTCCTTTTCTTCCTCTTTCTCTTTTTTCTTTTAAAGCCTGGGTCTCATGTAGCTCAGACTGACCCTGAACTTGCCATGTAGCTGAGGGTAACCTGCCTCCTGAGTGCAGTGTTGATAGTGTGAGGTGCCCTCTTCAACACCTTTAATCCCAGCACTGAGAGAGGCAGGCGGATTTCTGAGTTCGAGGCCAGCCTGGTCTACAAAGTGAGTTCCAGGACAGCCAGGGCTATACAGAGAAACCCTGTCTCGAAAAACCAAAAAAAAATAAAAAAACAAAAAAAACACCACCCCCCCCCCAAAAAAAAAAACAAAAAAAAAAAAACCCAAAAAACAAACAAAACAAAACAAACAAACAAACAAAAAAAAACAAAAAACTTCTTATTCTCCAGGCCAATTTGACCTGTTCTTTTCATCACTCTATTAGTGCTTTCCTATCTTCCACTTTCTTGATTTGGCAAAACTGTCTCAGAAGGATGCCTGTGTATAGAAATTCATCCTTTGCCTCAGAATGCTTGTAATTGAATCTATAGATAGGATAAACAGGAGATAAGGTATAAAGATTAATGTGCACATGTGTGCCAGAGCCACACAGAATGAAATCCAAAGAAGGGTCAGATGGTTGCTGTTATAAATGTCCTTTTGAGAAAGAGAGGGGAAAGCAGTTGTTGGCAATTTAGAATTAAGAAATGATTTTTAGGGTAAATGGCTGATCTTGGAGTAGAAATACTCAGTTTGGAGAGGTTCCTACCTGGGTGTTGGTGACAATTTAAGGAAAATGAAGAGTGAACTATATTCCATGCAAGCTGTTTTCTGTCCAGCTAAACTCTCTGGGGTGTTGGCTCTATGCAGTAGGTGTCTCATCTGTCCTGAGAGCTAGGAAACCTGTATCTTGATGTTTCTCCCCACCATCCCTTAAACAGCTTTCTGTGATTATATGCTATTATTCCTGTAGGTGGGGCTAGGTTGAATTTACTTTTGGAGAAAAAGGTTAGAGAGCTCTCAGTTCTCAGACTTTTCACAGCACCTGTTATGGTGTCACACTGTGAGACACTGTGTCTTACACACAGAGGCTGAATTCTTTGCTATCTTTTACGCATGAGAATAGCTTTCATTTGGTATTGGTGAGACACACATTGAAATAAGTTGGTGTGTCTGTGGTGTATGCATATATTCTGTGTTCATATGTGTACATGAGAGGTCCAGAGGCTGAATTTTGTGAGACAGAACCTCTTACCCTCCTGTCTTCACCCCTATCCCCTGCCCTAGGGCTGGAATTAAAAGATGTACTCCCATGCTGGGATCTGAACCCAAGGACCTCATGCTTGTACAGTGTGATGGTTAGATATAATTGTCAACTTAACACAGCCTAGAATCACCTGGGAAGAGTCTCAGTGAGGGATTGTTCACATTGGACTGTCCTGTTGGTGTGTCTGTAGAGTATTGTCTTCATTAAGTCTATTGACTTAGGAAGACCAGCCACTGTTGTTAGAAGCACCATTGTCTAGGCAGAGGATTCTGAAATGTGTGCAACTGGACAAATGGAGCTACACACAAGTGAGCAAGTGAGTGTGGATGTGGGTGCATCCATGTCTCTGCTTTGGACTATTGATGTGACATGACAGCTGCTTTAAGCTCTTGCCACTGGGATTTTCTAGTCTATGGTTGACTGTGAGCTACAGTAACCCACCTTCCTGCTTTTTGTCACAGCAGCAGAAATGAAGCTAGGACAACACAGCAAGCGTTTTACTAACCACGCCTCCCATCAAGCTCCTGAGTCTTTTTATCTTTTGGGGTCCTACTGCTGCTTTTGAGATGTTTAGAATTGCCCTTTAATGGGACTTGCTTAATTTTTCTGCAAGCATTTATAAACTCCACTCACAGTGTTCTTAAATTTTTCTGTGATGGATGTGTCACGATACTTGATGACTCTGAGTTTAAAGGCAAATTTCTTTGGTTTTATGTTTTAAATAGCTCATGGAAGATGTTGACTAAGTATAGTCCTGAAAGCATTCAAGTGATGTTTCTTTTTAACTTTTAAATTTTATTGATTTTGTTTTTATGAGCTTGGGTGTTTTAAACTTTTTTTTTTTTTTTTGGTCCTGGAACTCACTCTGTAGACCAGGCTGGCTTTGAACTCAGAAATCAAGTGATGTTTCTTTTTAGCTTTTAAATTTTATTGATTTTGTTTTTATGAGCTTGGGTGTTTTAAACTTTTTTTTTTTTTTTGAGACAGGGTTTCTCTGTATAGCCCTGGCTGTCCTGGAGCTCACTTTGTAGACCAGGCTGGCCTCAAACTCAGAAATCCGCCTGCCTCTGACTCCCAAGTGCTGAGTTTAAAGGCATGCGCCACCACCACCCGGCGAGCTTGGATGTTTTATCTGCATGTGTGTGTGTGTGCACCATATATGTCCAGTGCCTGAGGAGGCCTGAGAGGGCATCGGATCCTCTGGAACTGGAGATAAACAGTTGTAAGCCTGGGTGCTTGGAATTGAACTGGATGTTTTGGA
This sequence comes from Mus minutoides, assembly GCA_902729485.2. Taxonomy (NCBI): domain Eukaryota; kingdom Metazoa; phylum Chordata; class Mammalia; order Rodentia; family Muridae; genus Mus; species Mus minutoides. The sequence continues at coordinate 99,174 of LR756402.1, read as the reverse complement.
GGAGCAGCCAGTGCTCTTAACTGCTGAGCCATCTCTACAGCTCCTAGGGTGATCTTTTTATCGTGACCAATTAAGTAGATCGTTTGAAATAAACATTTTCCAGTGATTTCATGTTTTTATCCCAAAGGGGTTTAGAGATTGTCTCAATTTTATTCTCTTTAGTCATATTTCCTAACATAGTATTGGTTGTCAGGGTTATCAATTAAGACTAGTAAACTATATGCCTAGCTGGAATCATTGGTCTTAATCAGTCTACTAGGTCATGTTAGGACAGTTATTCCCAAGGAAACAAAAATATAAGCTGTAGCTATAAAGGTAATGCTGGTAAATGTTCCTTTTTTCTTTTCATTAGATATGGTGAATCAGGGCAACCTAGAAAAATTGGATAATAATTTGACAAACTCAAAATAAGGGGAAAAAGAAATTCAAGATTTTAGAAAGAGGAACATTATGGATTGTGGATGCCAGCATGTTTTGTTGAGAGGTTAGTTATTAAAATGAGGGTGTTAATCTTGGTGGCACATACCTTTAAGCCCAGCACTTGGAGGCTGAGGCAGAATCCAAGAATTCATAGCTATCCTGGGCTACTTAAAGATGAAAAGAGACAGAAAGAAATTCTGATTGATAATAGTTTTTTATCCTGACACCCCCACCTCCACCCCCTGGGTCCCTAGAACACAAGACTCAAATATTAATTCCTCTCCTAGAAAAAAGTACTTGAAGATTCTTTAAATACATAAACTTCAAAAATGATGTGTACTATCATCCTTTCTGGTTGTCATGGAAGCAGTGGGGGCAGTATAGATACTGAGATCACCTAACAGGTTCTAATCACCTTTAGATTTTATCTAATTTTTGTTTGTTTTGGTTTTTCAAGACAGGTTTTCTCTGTGTAGCCCTGGCTGTCCTGGAACTCACTCTGTAGACCAGGCTGGCTTTGAACTCAGAAATCCGCCTGCCTCTGCCTCCCAAGTGCTGGGATTAAAGGCATACGCCACCACTGCCCGGCTATCTGTTTGTTAAGATGGCAGTGCATTTGTTCTGAACTTTGGTTTACCTTTAGGTGTTTGAATTTTAAATAGTTTTCATTGTTAATTACTTACTGTCAGTTGAGGAGTTGTGCTCCATAGCGGTGAATCTAGCTAGGGCTTGATGACAGATATATTGGAGCTCACTGAGAACCAAACCTGAGTAAAAAAGAGGCTATAGTAAGTACTATATTCTTGCTTTGTACACCAGGTTGGCCCTGAACTCACAGGGATTCACCTGCCTCTGCCTCCTGAGTACTGGGATTAAAAGCGGGTCATACCACCACCAGGCCCAAAGTATTGTATTCTTACAGTGAAGGTGTGTATGTGTTCTGGTATACACACATGTATGCGGGCAAGAGGTTGATAGCTAGTGTTTCTCAATCACTGTCCACCTTATTTATGTTTTGGGATTTCTTTTTAAATATATTTATTTACATGCTTATTTGTGGAGGTCAGAGGACTACTTATGGCATATGGTTTTCTCTTTCCACTATCTGGGCCCCAGGGATGGAACGGCTGTCAGGCTTAGCAGACACTACTGCTTTTGCTGGGTGAGCCATCTCACAAGCTTCCATTTGATATTTTTTGAGACAGGGTCTCTCACTAAACCTGGAGTATGCTGATAGGCTAGATTTGCTGACTGGCAAGTTCAGAGATAAGAGTGCAGATACTCATGCAACTATCACTTTACCGACTGAGCCTTCTTTACCAGCCTGTGTCTCACAAAATTTCATTTTAGTTTGATTTTCCCCATAATTTTTGTTATTTTTTTCTATGACTCATGAATTTCAGAATGTTTTGCAATTTTCCTAGATAGTGTTTTGTTATTTATTTTCATTTAATTTGTGGGGTCAGAATAAGTTGTGGCATTCTGTACTATAAGTACAGTTCATTCTGTACTGTAAGAGGGTAAAGTCCCAGCATTGAGGAGGTAAAGGCAAGTAGATGTCCATGAGTTGGAGGCTAGCCTGGTCTAAACATACCAAGTTCCACACCAGTTAAGAGTACAAAGTTAGACTTTGTTAAAAACAAAACAAAACAAAACAAAATAAAACAAAACAAAACAGAACCCTGCAGGGTGGGGCAAGTAGGGATTTTTCTGTCTACAGTTAAAAAAATAATAATTTTTAAAAGGAATAGGCATTAAGATCTCCAACTAAAATATTAAGTATTTAAGTTTTTAAAAATATTTTGACTTTTGAAAAATTGGTTGTTGCCAAGTAAAGCATCAATTATAGTTTACCTTCCCTGTGTTACAGGAATAGACTTTAAGATCAAAACAGTGGAACTACAAGGAAAGAAGATCAAGCTACAGATATGGTAAGTGTCCTTCCTTCCTTCCTTCCTTCCTTCCTTCCTTCCTTCCTTCCTTCCTTCCTTCCTTCCTTCCTTCGTTGGTGCTTTCAGTTTACAGCAAGACCCTCCTTTGCCATTTGTTCATTGTCTTCTAGACTGCCTTTCCTGAACAAGCAACCTGTGACCTTTCAGGAACTGAAAATTATTGCCTAAACTAAAAATAACTGTCTCAGTAGTGTCCAAAGCACACGGCTTCACCCAGCATGTGGACTGAGGGAGAGACAGTGCTTTGACTCCTTGGAATACAACGTTCCTTTTGTAGTGTGCCATTGGTAATAATAGTATTTTACAACATTCTCTCAGCTGGACATACTTAATTTTGTGCAAGGAAAATTCTACTTTTGCTTTGTTTTAACAACCCAATCATACTAATTACACTGGTAAAAAAATAATTTTAATGGCAGGGAAAAACTGCCTGGTTTTGAAAACAGGAAAAAAGTGAAAATAGGCTTAGAAGTGTATATTATGGTTTAAAAAAAGGGTAATTATAAAGCATGCAGTGTTTAATTGCTCTTCACATATTTAACATCAGTTTTTCTTTTGGGTTGAATCTAGAGCACTGGATTAGATTTGGACTGTGGTGTGAGACATTCTAAAAGTAGTATCACTAACAATAGGCATCTTTATCCCAGAGCAAAGGGTAACCCCTAGAAGGAAGTGAGGCAGGAAACCTTTTCTCTTGGTTTAAAGTTGTCAGAGAGATGGTGCTGTGGTTAAAAGCAAGACCTCCTACAGAGGACCCAAGTTCAATTCCCAGCACCAACATCAGGCAGCTCACAGCTACCCGTAACTCTAGCTTTAGGGGATTATGAACTGCAGGCACCTAAATGTGTTTGCACATCAGCATGTGTGTGTACACATCATCATCGTCATCATCATCAGTATGTTGCTCATTGTCTTAGTTGCTGGAGGCTACTTAGCATAGTGAGAATCCATGTATTGGAGCATCCCAGATCAAGCCAAGCCTGATGGCATATGTTTGTAATCTCAGTATGTGGGGATTGGAGACAGGATGATCAGGAACTCAAAGCTACATACCAGATTCTAGGAAAGCTCTGAGCCGGGTATGGTGGCGCACGCCTGTAATCCCAGCACTTGGGAGGCAGAAGCAGGCGGATCTCTGAGTTCGAGGCCAGCCTGGTCTACAAACTGAGTTCCAGGACATCCAAGGCTACACAGAGAAACCCTGTCTCGAAAAACAAAAACAAAAAACAACAAAAAAGGAAAGCTCTGGCTACATGCTGCCATGTTTTAAAAACAAAACAAGGGAGCCAGATTATTTTGGTAAGGTACAGTTAAATTGAGAGGTATAAATGTAAGCCAGGTGTGCTGGTATATGCCCTTAATCCCAGCACTCAGGAGGCAGAGGGTCTCTGTGAGTTTGAGGCCAGCCTGGTCTACAGAGTTCCAGGACAGCCAGGACTACACAAAGAAACCCTATCTCAAAAAGAAAGAAAAGTATAAATGTATAAAGTAAGCAAAATAAAATGGACACAGAAAACTTTAAAAAATTTACCTGGGTTATTCCATCAGAAATTAGAGGCTATAAATAGGTGTTATAGTTCTGAAAAATGAAGACAAATTTTTTTTAAAACAGGTCCAGTTAGATGGCTTAGTAGGGAAAGGTGACTGCCACCAAACCTGACAACCTGAATTTGACCCTCAGAACTCACATGGTGAAAGACGTTACCTGACTCCCCAGAAATTAAACTCTGATCTCCACTTATGAGGCATGATGTGCCTCCCCCACCAAAATAAGAAAATGGGTTTTTAATAAATCAAGTAACAGAGAATAGTTGATTAAAATAAATTTCTATAAACACAAAATGATGATTACTCTTTGGGAAGCATTAATATTTTAATATCTTTAATGTTAATATTTCACAGCTAACTAACATTATAAACCTGTAGGTAACATGATGTAGGTTTAGCTAAGTGTGTTGTGTTCCTTTTTAGTAGAAAATTTAGTCATAGATTTAACCCTGAAATATGTGTATAATTTGCTGATTGTGTGATGTGAATGACTAGGGATGGGGAAGCAGGAAATGTTGGTGGTATTCATAGTAGAGTAATGAAAGTTTCTTAGGCTACCTAAACTATAGTGAGACACTAACCTGAGTCCTGACACCACTTTCCCAAGGCACATTTCATCTGCATTACATGTAGGAGACTTGAAGCTTTCTCTAAAGGAATAGAGTAGAATTATTGGTCAGTTTATACCTCAGGAAAGACCTGAAAACAACCCAACTCACCTGTGTTCCTGTTATGTTGAGGAAGACCTTTGGCACTTTTGGCTTTTGTTTTGTGGTGCTGAGGGTCAAGACAAGAAGCAACAATTTTAAATAATGGGGTGATAGAAGGCCTCAGAGAGTAAGGAAAATACATCAATATATGAGGAACTGTTCTAGAAAGGGAAGAGGATGGGAGTTTGCAGACAAGCAGGGGAGGTTGTGTCTTCAAAAACCAAAACAAGAAACTATGTAATACACACGATGTTTGTAGTCATGTGTTTTATTGATTCATTCACTTTACACCCTGATTACTGCCCGCCTCCTCCCAGTCCCCTATCCTCTACCATTCTTAATATTTTTTTTTTATATTAACAACCAGAACAAGAAGGAGCCTTATGAAAAATAATTACTCAAGTATCCTCTCCTTTCAACTTCTGGGGGAAAAGTAATTTGTTCTGAGTTGCCCAATATTTTCTCTCCCTTCTTGCCTTGGCTGTCAAGGTTTTCAGTTAAATTCTACAAATGACTCAAAGCAAAGGAGTTGAATAATAATCTCGGTTTTTCTCATTTCCAATTTCCTTATTCTCTCTTGTTACTTTCTTGTGTTGAGTTATAAAGTGCTTCAAAGCATGTCTGATTAACATGAGAGGAGAAGAGAAATAGTTCTGAGACGATTCTATTCCCTCTGGGTGGAGGGTGAGAGAGGCTACCAGTGCAGTCATGGTGACCAAACTCCCTGCGGAAGACCAGACGGTGCTCAGGATGATGGGTATGTTGGCCAGCAGAATAACTCTGTAGTTGACAGTGGCTAGTGGAGCCCTCAACATCCTGACCAACGTAATTGTTGTAGTTCATTTTTGAAGTAGAGGCAGTCTTGACCCTGGTCTGCTTGCCATTATGTCTGCTCCTGCACTGGCACACTTAGGGGTGAGAACTGGCTCAGTGTTTAAGATTTTGCTGTACAAATAGGGCAACCAGAGTTAAGATCCCTAGAACCACATAAATGCTGGGTGGTTGGCGGCATTGGCCTGTAATTCCAGTCTGGAACAGTGGAGGAGAGATCCTCAAAGCAAACTGTCTATTGAGACTAGCCGTATCAGCAGCTCTAAGGTTGTTTAGGAGACCCTGTCTTTTTTTTTTTTTTTTTTAAGATTTATTTTATTTATTATATGTAAGTACACTGTAGCTGTCTTCAGACACTCCAGAAGAGGGCGCCAGATCTCGTTACGGATGGTTGTGAACCACCATGTGGATGCTGGGACTTGAACTTATCACCTTCGGAAGAGCAGTCGGGTGCTCTTACCCGCCGAGCCATCTCACCAGCCCCGAGACCCTGTCTTGATGAGTAATATGGGAGAGCAATGAAGCTCTGATCTTGACATCAGCTTTGGGCGTCCATCCATACACATGCACACACAGACACACGAAAAAAGAAATAACAAGAACCCCTGACCCTTGAAGATACCTCCAAGAAAAACTGAATGGACTTTAGGGATCTATCTTCTCCAGGATCTTGGTATCCTTGTCTTGGCATTGCTTCCATGAGCTCTGTAGCTAGTCACTGCTGCTGAATCCTCCCAGTGCCCTCTTCTAATAACATTGTGCATGCAAAGTGCCCATAAATATACATAAATACATTTTAAAAATAAGCAAAAGATATTAATGCATTTTTACAAAACTGTGTTTACATGGTCAATACTTTTAAGATGTCCAACATTGTCAACAAGCAGAAATGAATCATAAACCCAAACCACAATATTACCACTTCAACTCCTCTAGGATGGCTATCATCAAAAAACCAGTAACCCATCTGGTAAGGACCTACTAATGTGCGTCACCCTCATCTGCTACTGGTAGCAATGTAGAATAATTCAGACCTTTAGGTAAGTTTGGCCTTTGCTCCAAACTTCAAACACAGGGCCAGAGAAATGGCTCAGCAGCTAAGAGTGCTTGCTGCTCTTTCAAAAGATTTAAGTTCAGTTCCCAGCACCTATATCAGGCAGCTCACAAGTGGTTGTCTATAATTCCACCTCCAGAGGATCTGCCCCTTCTCACCTCCTTGGGCAAGACTTGACGATCATTTTTAGTTGGATAGTGGGAGCATGCTTGTAATTGCAACATTTGTGAAGCTGAGGAATGAGGATTGTGAGGTTAGCCTAAAATACATAATCAAATCTCTATAATCCTAGATGACATGGTCAACTGTTTGTGATCTACTGAATTGAAGACAAGATTATTGCTTGTAATTGCAACATTTGTGAAGCTGAGGAATGAGGATTGTGAGGTTAGCCTAAGATACATAATCAAATCTCTATAATCCTAGATGACATGGTCAACTGTTTGTGATCTACTGAATTGAAGACAAGATTATTGGTGGTCTTTTGAAACACAGTCTCTCTGGATTAAATAAAAGGAATATGACTAGAGTTGGCTGAGGGGCATTGAATATAGTATGTAGCTCAGTACTTAGAGAATGTGCTTTGCCAAGTGTGATCTTGCTTTGGTCAATCCCCAGCAAACACACCCCTGCTCACTCCTCTGAGTTAATTAACAAAGATCTATGGAGAAACAGCGACTACAGACAGTCTTTATAGATGTTTGCTGAGGGGAGCAGTGGGTGGGATATGTCTCAGTGGTAGAAATCTTGTTAGACATACTTAAAGCCATGAATTCAGGATTTTTTTTAAAAAAAAGGTTTATTTATTTATTTTATGTATACAAGTTCACTCTAGCTCTCTTAAGACACACCAGAAGAGGGCATCAGATCCCATTACAGATGGTTGTGAGCCACCATGTGGTTGTTGGGAATTGAACTCAGGAAGAGCAGTCAGTGCTCTAAACAGCTGAGCCATCTTTCCAGTCCCAATGAATTCAGTTTTTTTTTTTTTTTTTTTTTTTTTTTTTTTTTTTTTTTTTTTTTTTTTTTTTTTTCTCTTCTCTGAGACAGGGTTTCTCTGTATAGCCCTAGCTGTCCTGGAACTCACTTTGTAGACCAGACTGGCCTCGAACTCAGAAATCCACGTGCCTCTGCCTCCCGAGTGCTGGGATTAAAGGCATGTGCCACCACGACTGGCTTGAATTCAGGTTTTAACATTGTAAAAAAGTTTGCTAGGAGGTGTTTTTGTTTTAAACATAGACAAAAGCTTCTTCTAAAATTATGTAGACCAGTATAGCTTACAGTTTTAACAAAGTACACTAAGAAGAATTAGCCACATAATTTAAAAACATTTTATTTAGCAGCAATAAGTAAGCCAAGATAATGTGATAAAGGGGAAGCCACAGACACATAGGGTATTAAAACAGAATAAAGGGGTCCAGGAAGCTGGTTCAGTGAGGAGAGGTGCTTGCTACCAAGTACAACTGAATTTGATCCCATGATCCATGTGGTGGAAGGAAAGTGCCAACCCCTGCATGTTGCTGTTACCTCCACACATATACCATGATGAACACATGCCCATCTATATGCCCAACAAGTAAATATAATTTAATTATGGTGCACGCACGTGCGTGCACCATAAATGCCTGGTGCCTATAGAGGTTAGAAGAGGGTGTTGTGGACTACAAATAGAACCTGGGTCCTCTGCAGGAGCAACAACTGCTCTTAACTACTGACCCATGTTGCCAGCCCCAGCATGTAGTAAGCATACAGAGAACTATTTATATATAAAAATAAGGGAAAAGCAAAAGAGTGAAATCTGGATTCTGTCGTAGATAACACTGTAGAAGTGGTTTTGGGTTTTTTTTTTTTTTTTTTTTCCTACCCATTATAGTTCTAGGAGACCTCATATGTATTATAAGCTTCAGCACTATATCTGGGAAGATATTCATGTATTCTAATTCTCTATGGCTGCCTACCCCAGCCATGTATCCCTTTACCTGCCATCTTAGTCTTGCTGTGGCTGCTCCTGTACCATCAATGTCCTTGGGGCATCTCTCCTGGCAACCTGCCCATGGAAAATCCTCACTCTCTCTGGTCTTTTTCCTCTGTCTAGCTATTGGCGATCAGCTCTTTATTAACCAATCAGAGGTGATGGAAAACAATTTTTACACAATATTGAGACAGTAGATGCTTGGCAGTGCAGCCACATCTCTGAGCACAGAAATCAGCATCTCAATACACAGTGCATAAAACTGTCTACCAACGTAACACTAATGTCAAGATTTGGTTTTGCCATTACACTACAGTTGATATATTTGGATTACTTTTGTGGACTCGGCATTAGGTGGTACACATCTTTAATTAGAAGGCAGATAGAGGAGAATCTCTGAGATTAAGGTCATCCTAATCTGCACAGCAAGGTCCAGGCCAGCCAGGACTAAGTAGAGAAGTCTTGTCTCAAAAGAGCAGAGAAGGGAAGGTAAGCAATGGGTCTACCTTTTAAGAGTACACGTCTTTCCTCCTAGCAATAAGAGGCAAAGGGAGGAAGATCTCTGTGAGTTCGAGGCTTGTTTGGCCTACAGAGTGAGTTTCCAGAGCAGCCGGGACTATATGATGAAACTGTGTACTACCCCCTCACCCCCCCAAAAAACAACCAATCAACCAACCAAATGCATAGATAATTTTTAAAATTGCTTTTACAAAAGGCAGGTACTGGATCTGATGCCCTCTTGTCTCTGAAGGGCACCAGGCATGTGGTGCATACGTATTCATACATACTATACATTAAAGTAAAAATAAAGATAGAAAGAGGGATGAGGGAGGAGACTGGTGAGATGGCTCAGTGATTAGATTAAGAGCACTGACTTCAATTGAACCCAAGTCTAATTCATAACACCCACATGGCATCTTACAGCTATCTATATAACTTGAGTACAAAGGTGATCTGATCTACAAGGCACAGGTGTGGTACACAGACATGCTTGTAGGCAAAACACTCACATACAGAAAAATAAAAATAATTAAAAAAAAAAGTAGGAGGTAGAAGTGTAGGGAGGTGAAGGTATAGCACAGTGGTGGAATTCCTGGCCAGCATGTGCAGACTGGAGGGCAGTCTGCATGAGTGAATTAGTAAACAGTTCTATAAGTGATCCTAAAAGTTGTGATCTTTAAATGAGCTAAGAATTTCACATGCTTTGTGTTACCTTATGGAATTAAGAATATGAGCCGGGCAGTGGTGGCGCATGCCTTTAATCCCAGCACTTACTTGGGAGGCAGAGGCAGGCAGATTTCTGAGTTCAAGGCCAGCTTGGTCTACAGAGTGAGCTCCAGGACAGCTGAGACTACACAGAGAAACCCTGTCTAGAAAAAAACAAAACAAACAAACAAACAAAGGATCCAAGAGTTTTTAATATGGCTTATAGATACTTACTAAATAATTTCAAAACATATTTCCTGCTGCTATGAAGTGTGGAGCTTATAATAATAATTTCCTTTTTGGTTCCTGTGATGCTGTTACTTTGGAGGCTGATACAAAGAGATATGAGTTCAAGCTTTCTTAAAGTTTGAGCTCAGCCTGTCTCAAATAAAAGAGTTATGAGTGCTTGTTCTGTTTCTCCTTTGTGGTAAATAGTGAATTTTAATCTATATTTTTACTAGTATTCTGTTTTACTCTTTATTTGAAGTTTAGTGATACTAAAGTACTAATAAAATTATTGATGGTTATTTCAGGGACACAGCAGGCCAGGAGCGATTTCATACCATCACAACCTCCTACTACAGAGGAGCAATGGGCATCATGCTAGTGTATGACATCACCAACGGTAAAAGCTTTGAAAACATCAGCAAGTGGCTTAGAAACATAGATGAGGTAAGACATAGCAGGAGCATGTGCCCTCCCTCCCCTAAACAATCTGAACAGTTTATCTTCAAAATTTGTTCATTAATTCTATGTAATCAAGATAATAAAAATTACCAGTGGTTTTCATGATGCTTTTCTCTAAATGAATTATTTCTCAGTGAATTTTTATTGAGTGATTAAAATGTTTTTAATTAGTAAGTTAAGGAAAAATCATATTGCTCTAGGCATTTTTAAATGTTTAGGTATTAAGACACTGCTTGTCGGGGCATACATGTAGGGGTCAGAAGACAACCTCGTACAGTCTGTTTTCTCTTTACACCTTTATTATATGGCTTTTAAGGGATCCAATTCATGGTCCCCATGCCGACAGAGCAAGCATTTTTTTTTTTTTGTTAATTTTAAGATTTATTTATTTTATATATGTGAGTACACTGTAGTTGTCTTCAGACATACCAGAAGAGGGCTTCAGATCACATTGCAGATGGTTGAGCCACCTTGTGGTTGCTGGAAATGGAACTCAGGACCTTTGGAAGAGCAGCAGTCAGTGCTCTTAACCACTGAACCATCTCTCCAGCCCCAGAGCAAGCTTCTTGACCCACTGAATCATTTTATTGCCTTGAAGCTCTGTATATTCTGAATGATAAATATCTGATTTGCAAGTATTGCCTGTTTTGTAGGTGGCCTTGTTGCTCTCTTTTGAGAGGTCTCTTGTAGTTCAGGCCTTGACCTTGCTGAGCATGACTTTAGTCCTTCTGCCTTTTCCAGTTTATGTGCTGCTAGGGATTGAGCCCAGAGCTTCCTGTGCACTAGGCAAGCAGTCTCTCAACTAACTGAGCCATCTCTCAGTCCTTCTCATTGTCTTGGTAACATACTTGTAAAGCAGGAAAGAAAAATGAGTGAGGCTAATGGGACATGAATTGAGAAATATGCCCCATACCCCAGTGAAGTTCTTCCAGGTTTGAGAGTCAAGAATGCCAATGGAGTTAGTAAAGTTTACTGTGTGATTTGCCTACAAAGATAGAGACGGTTTTTTTTTTCCCCTGTATAAAGCCATCTCCAATAAGGATTTGTAAATAATATGCTTAAGATCTTGGCATATATGAATTACCTTCACGTGTGGCCTTCCTCCTTCCCCAGATACTAGCTTGTAATTTTCTGAAAATTTTATTACTGAAGTGTCATTTATAATGAAAATGTGCCTTAGCTCTCTCTGCAATGCTTATGATGTGTGGTTTTACTTTACAAGTCTGCAATTCTATCTAATGTGCTTCAGAAACCACCCTGTGATGTCACTTACAGAAAAAGAGGGCAGAAACAGGTGGAAGGTCCCTTAGAACAAAGTAATTTAAGAGCCATCCAAAAATCCCAGGCATGGTATGATGCATGCCTTTAACCCCCCAGTACTTGGGAGGCAGAAGCAGGCAGGTGTCTCTGAGTTCAAGGCCACCAAAGCTATATAGTGAGAACTTGACTTTAAAAAACAAATGTATGTATAATATTTGCTAAGATGCTTAGATGTGGCTCTTGAAATCATACTAACAACTAACTGAAGAATCCCCTCCAGGTTCATTTCTACCTATGCTTAAATGTGTGTTAAAGATCTCTAAATAAATGTCAACTCCTGTTTCACACTGACTTGTCCCCAAACTCTTTTTAAAAAAAAGACTTATTTTTACTTATACGAATGTGCCTGTATGAGCATATACTACCTCTGTTATGTCAGAAGAGAGTATCAGATACCCCTGAAGCAGGAGTTAGATGTGGTTGTGTTTGACCTGGTGCGGGTGCTGGGTACTGAACTTGTGTTCTCTGGAAGACCAGTGAGTGTTCTTAGCTGTTGAGCCTTCTTTCTTCTAGAAAGTGCAGAAATGAGAGAAGCTTTTTTTTTTTTTTTTTTTTTTTTTTGCTAGGTTATGCTGAAATTCTGTTAAGGCTCTAGCTTAAGCGGGTTTAGGTCTCTAAAAAGAACTGCTCAGGCTGCTACAAGCAACAGTACACTCTGTCTCTAGTTTCCTTCTGTATTGATGCTGACATTTAGGTATGCAAAAGGTTTTGTTTAATTGGTTTGGGTTTGAGACTTTAAGTCAGGATCTCACGTAGCCTAGGTTAGCCTCAGCTCTCTGACCTTAAATCTCTGAACCTCTTATCTCTACCTCCCAAGTGTTAGGATTACAGGCATGTTCCATCACTCCTTTTCTTTAGATTTATTGTAGGTATGAAGGTTTTGTCTGCATAGATATATTTGTACTCCATGTATGCCTGGTGCCACAGAAGTCTGAAGAGTGCCTGAGGTACCCTGGAACTAGAGTTAACAGATGTGTGTGAGCTACATGTGGGTGCTGCGAATCCACCACAGCTCATCTGCAAGAGCAGCCAGTGCGCTCTGCCCACCAGAGCTTAGGTTTAATTTCATGAATGAAGATTTTTGGTTTTTCGAGACAGGGTTTCTCTGTATACCCCTGGCTGTCCTGGAACTCACTTTGTAGACCAGGCTGGCCTCGAACTCAGAAATCCGCCTGCCTCTGCCTCCTGAGTCCTGGAATTAAAGGTGTGCAGGACCACGCCCGGCTGAATGAAGAATTTTTGATGCTGTTTTGACTTGTATGAATTGAGGGAGGAGTGCTGAGAAGCAAGTGTCAGTTTTTCATTAGGTACTTTTCTTTTTCTTAGTTTTGGTATAGTCAGATCTCTTACTTCATATAAAAGGAATAGTGATTGGGGAAAAAAGGCCAAGCCAAGATCATAACTACAAAAGTTTCCCACACCAATAGGAACATTTTACTAAATAAGAAGTATGTTCTTGCTGCATGTTGGCCACTGTTGGTCTTTTTTTGTAGCACTTTAAAGCAGACTAGCACACAGTGAGGAGCTAGGTCCAGACCCAAGTTCCTTGGTGTGCATGTTCGAATGCACATAAACTCTCACTGTGTAGACCTGGCTGACTTTGTAATTTACAAGGGGTTTCACCTGCTTCTACCTTCTGAGTGCTGAGATGGAAGTCAGGTACTACTACATCCAACCTCCATTTTAAACATTGTTGGAGATTTTGTCCTGTCCCTAGTTAAAAAATCATTTATTTCTTTAAATAATTTGTTTAAACTCAAATCAGCAGTTTAGAGTTTTAGGGGTGGTTTTTTTGGGGGGGAGGGTTGGTTTTTTTTTTTTTTTTTTTTTTTTTTAAAGCTAGGTTTCTGTAGCCCAGACCAGCCTGAAAGCCATTATATAGACCAAAACAGATTTGAACTTGTGGCAACTTGTGGCTCTTGCCTCCACCTTCAGAATACTGGGATTTTGAATTTGTTTTTAATTAAATGACTGAGATCTCCTTATAGCAGCGTAGTTATTAGAGATGACAAGGGCTCTATCTATAGAACTTAAGGCATGTATTTACAAGGTATATGTATAGTCTAGTCAGCTTAAATATGTATAAGTGATCTGTTTCAGATAGTATACATATCTCGCTTTTTGGAGAGAATATGTTTAGAAGTAGACAAGATCTTTAGAAGGGAATTAACATTTGGAGTGAATTTTAGGGATTGTACGTCTTTTGCTAGGTAGTTTAAAAATTGTTGGTCTTAACAAGGAAAATTTAAGACTAGTAAGATAGCTTAGTGGCTGGAGAGATAGCTCTGCGGTTAAGAGCGCTGACTGCTCTTCCGAATGTCCTGAGTTCAAATCCCAGCAACCACATGATGGTTCACAACCATCTGTAATGGTATCTGATGCCCTCTTCTGGAGTGTCTGAAGATAGCTACAATGTACTTATGTGTAAAATCAATCTATCTATATATCTTTTTTTTTTTTTAAGATAGCAGTTGAAGTGTTTGCTATGCACACATGAGAACTAGGTTCATTCATTTCTCTAGCGACCATAAAAACTCAGGTGTGGCAGAGTAGGATTTCGTTATTTATTAGTGTGAGTGTTTTAGCTGCCTTGTCTGTGCCAACTGCCTGTATGCAGTACTCATAGAGGCCAGCAGAGGGCATCAGATACCCTGGAACTCTAGTTTCAAACAGTTGTAAGCTGCCATGTAGGTTCTGGGAATTGAATCCAGGTCCTCTGCAAGAACAGCCAGTGCTCTTAACCACTGAGCCATCTCTTCAGCCCCATGTATAGGCTTGTGATACGTGCCCTGGAAAGTGGAGACGGGGAACCCTGGGACTCACTCACTGGTCAGCCAGTCTAGCCAGTTGATGGTTCTAAGTCTCTGTCTCAGAATTTTAAAAAAAGTCTCTGTGTCTATGTGCCCGTGTGTGGGTCTGTGTCCCTGCAGACTTACACATACACCATGCCACATGCACAGTTACATAGAAAAATACATGAATGTAAGAAACATACAGTCTCTTTAGAAAATATTAAGTAATCATTCATGTGAGTGTGCAGCAGTAATAATTTTTCCCGTTTCAGCACGCCAATGAAGATGTGGAAAGGATGTTACTAGGGAACAAGTGTGACATGGACGACAAGAGAGTTGTACCGAAAGGCAAAGGAGAACAGGTACGTGTGAGTCAGCAGAGCTCTGTGATAGAGACAGGAGTCTGTCTGCTGTGACCGCAGTGCTGAGGGGCTGAGCAGCCCTGCCGGGTCTTATGAAACACAGCTTACCCTGGGAGAAACTTCCACTATGTCACTAATGTGGGGAGGAAGGCCACATCTGTGCTTTATGTAAGCCACGTAAGAGAAATGTGCCAGCAGTTGTTGTTGTTTTAATCTTAGAACTTTAGTATGTCAGTTATTAAGATTCTGAAGTTTATAACTAAAAGACTGTGGCAAGCAGAAATTAGTATATCACGCTGAGCTTCTAATGTATGGACAGAATACCTGATTTAGGATATCTCAATGAACTCTTGAGGTAGAGAGAGGGTTGTTTTTATTACCTACCTCTCTTTTTAAGATCTTGACTCCTTAAAATGATCTTCATATTCTAGTTGATATCTCTACTTTAAGAGTCCCATAATTGTTTCCTCTAACATGTTACCACTATAGTTGTCTGCCCACATTTGGCAGTTGCATAACATTTTTTTTTCTTCTATTTTAGATTGCAAGGGAGCATGGTATTAGGTTTTTTGAGACTAGTGCAAAAGCAAATATAAACATCGAAAAGGCGTTCCTCACATTAGCTGAAGACATCCTCCGAAAGGTAAGTTCCTTATGCAGCAATATTTCTAAATTATTTTGTCTTTTTGTTGGTAGTAGTAGTAGTTTTTGTTTTATACATACCTTTGGCTGGCCTGCAACTCTTGATTCTCCTGTCCTAGCCTTCTGGATTTTGGTGCTATTGTTCCTAAAAGATCGCCTATTACCAATAGTTGATCCTCAAGAATACAGTAAGGAGCTAGATGGCTAGAATATATGTAGCAACCTGAGGTAGGTAGGCAGTGGTAGCATCCCGACCCCAACTCCTCATGTATGTTTAATGTATAATATTGGTGTCCAAACCTTCCAAAAGAAGTGAAATTGGGGCTGAGGGCATAGATCATTGATTCTCAGCTTATGGATTGTGACCCCTTGGGTGGGGTGGTAAACGACCCTTTCACAGGGGTTGTATATCACATATCCTGCATATCATATTATATTTATAACAGTAGCAAAATCACAGTTATGAAGTAGCAATGAAAATAATGTTATGGCTGGGGGTCACCACAGCATGAGGAACTTATTTTTTTTATTTTATTTTTTTGGTTTTTTGAGACAGGGTTTCTCTGTATAGTCCTGGCTGTCCTGGAACTCACTTTGTAGACCAGGCTGGCCTCGAACTCAGAAATCCGCCTGCCTCTGCCTCCCGAGTGCTGGGATTAAAGGCATGCGCCACCATGCCCGGCCTGATGAGGAACTTATTAAAGGATCCCAACATCAGGAAGGCTGAGGATCACTGTTGTGAATCATTGGTAGAATGCCTGATTGTCTAGTGTGTGGGAAATCCCAAGTTCAATCTCTAGCTTTCAAAGCATGAGGGAAATTCAGTGTGGATAAATACATAAAGACTATTTATAGTATATCAAGCGATGAGAAGCAGGTTAGAGCCCAGTGTGATGACACATGCCTACATCCAGCACTTAGGCAGGTGACACAGGTTGATTTGTACTCTGAGGCCAGCCTGGGTTACAAAGAGACTCCAATGAAGTTCTGTCTCAAATTTTAAAAAGTAAATGAAAAATAAGTGAAAGCATATGGTTTCATTTAAAAAGGGTATGGTACCAAACAGTGTAACCGTTACGTATGGCAAAGGAAGATCTGGAAAGGGAGGTTTTTAAAAAAAAAAAAAAAAACCAAAAAACTCTAAATTATGTAAAGTACTGTTTTTGCTTCTTTAGTATTATTTGGGCTGAGAAATCAGGTCAGTGCCAGAGCACTTTGTTAGTATGCCTAAGGTTCTGGGTTCTTCACTAGCTTAGTCTGCATAGTACCATGACAGCTGGGGATATAGTAAGATATGCTATCCCAGAAAAGAAAGGAAATTATAGACCTTTATACATGAAAATGTCATGGAAACCTGCGTTGTAAGCTAATCTGTTTTGAAGATGGAAAAGATGTTTTGAAGTGAAGCACATTGGCACACATTTTGAATTCCTCTGTTGGGATGGTTGAGGTAGAACTGCATACTGAGATCAAGGTTAGGGATTGTGGGATCCTTCCCTTAAAATAAAAAAACTGCTGAGCATAGTGGTGTACACTTTTAATCCTGGTATTTGGGAGACAGAGGCATATGGATCTCTGATAGGCCAACTTGGTCTACATAGTGAGTTCCAGGTCACCCAAATCTACATATATAGACCCTGTCTCAAAATAAAATAATAATAATCTTCACAAATCTAAAGAATCCCTGGTTTCCTTTTCTGTTGGGTTAGTGTCCCTTTTCTAGCTGAGCTGATCTCAGTTAAGTTAGAGAAAGACAGGAGCTACAAGTTCCTAGAGAAAGTGAATTTCTGCTGTGTTTTCTTGGTATGGGCCCTGTTTGAGCTGCTCTTTACTTTCTGTGTATTTTCCTTAAAAGCTGTCTAAAGAGCAAAGGCTGGTATCAGGCAAGCTCACAGGTATTTGGGACCTCATCCTGTTAGTGTAGACTGCTCCTGTTCCCTAACATTTACAGGGACAGGTCTATCTTGAGGCAGCCAGAATAGGCCAAACAGGAGTCTCACTTCAGGTTTACCAGGGTTTCTGAGGGCTTCATGGGTTTTCAGAGCATTGTTCTATTTTCCCTTGTTCTACCAAAGGCCTTTGAAGTTGTGTCCATGACAGGTTGTGTGGCCATTGTACTCTTTCAGTTCTATTTGTGATATTCTAAGATTCATGTTCAGAATAATGTTGGACAAGTGTAGAGTGATACAGAGGAGAAATCCCCCCAATTGTTGAACGTCAAACAATTCATATTTTGGTGTGTCCTAGGTCTCTTGCCAACAGGAATTAGTTAACTCAGTTTTGTCTCCTCCCCTTCCACCTACATGTGGTTGATATTGCCCTTTCTAAAGATTTGGCACAGTGATACAGACCAGTCTGAAAAGGCAAATATCTGAGCAGAGCAAGGCCCTTGGGGTCTCTAATGTAAGACATGGCCTAACAATAACTTTTTGTGAGTTATAAATTATGAGTTTTTATTTGGCAGGGGCAGGGTTAGCAGAAGCTCCACAGCACACAAACTCAAGGCACTGGGCTTAGCGCCAGGCAGTTAACCTGCTGAACTACCTCGCCAGCCTTTCAAAACAAAATAAGGGACAGGTCTTGCTGTCTGTCTAGCCCAGGCTGACCTAGAATTATTCTTCTGTCTTCTGAGTTGTGGGATTACAAGCATGTACTACCACGCCTGGCTTCGTAGTCCTTCACTTTTGAGAACTCATAGGTCAGGGCAAAGATGGTTCGAGATGCTTTAAGTGTTGTCAGGAGATGTCTGTCATACTTTACAGAGGAGGCCAACTAAAGGACAACCAAAAACAGTTTTCAAATTACAACTTTTTGAACACCCCTCATATGACTCTAATTGCCTTTTTCTGTGTAACCTGACACTGCTTTGCGTCTTTCCAGTGAGTCTGTTTTCATCTATGCCAGTGATTTCTCATGGGTTGTTTGCTTCCTTGTGTTGTTGCAGACCCCTGTAAAAGAACCCAACAGTGAAAACGTAGATATCAGCAGTGGAGGAGGTGTGACGGGCTGGAAGAGCAAGTGCTGCTGAGCGCTCTCCTGTCCCTCTGCTGCCATCCACCATCCGGTTCTCTTCTTGCTGCAAAATAAAACACTCTGTCCATTTTTAACTCTAAACAGATATTTTTGTTCCTCATCTTATCTATTCAATCCACCTATTTTATTTGTTCTTTCATCTGTGACTGCTTGCGGACTATTATAATTTTCTTCAAACAAACAAAAAATGTATAGAGAAATCATGTCTGTGAGTTCATTTTGAGATTTACTTGCTCACTCAGCCCTGCACTTCAGTTGTATTATAGTCCAGTTCTTGTCAACATTAAACTAGAGCAATCATTTCAACTATTCTGCAAATTGTATAAGAATAAAAGTTAGAATTAACAATTTTATTTTGTACAACAGTGGGATTTTCTGTCATGAAATGTGCTTGAGTCCCTATAATCTATAGACGTGATAGCAAAGAAACAAAAGCCAGGAAAACACTCATTTTTGCCTTGAATCTGTATGTGGGGTTAATTTTGTCCTGTGCCTTATGTGGAAAGGAACTTCTTTGGTTTTTCTTTTTTGTTTCGGTGGAAGCATGTGCAGGAGACATTTCATCCCAACATAAACTCCTTCAGATGCTGTGGTTTGCTTGGCTGTATCTTTCATGGTAGTTAACCGAGGACAAAGGGTAATGCAGAAGTGATACTTGATTTCCAGTCTCATTCCCAGTGGCCTTGATATTTAAACTGATGCCTGCCACCAGGTCCTTGGGCCACTCTGTCCCTATGTCCATCTTTCTGCATGCTGCTTTGTTTGCCCCTACTACTGGTATGAGTTATTTAAAGATGAAAGGTTTGTCAAGTTTAACATACAGCACTGATTTACCTTGCTAAGTAAACAGATAAATTCTAATTGCCTATTCTGTCAGTTAATCTGGGTCAGCCCCTCATTTACTCTGCCCCGCTGTTGGCCTTCTGTCCCCCACCCCTTCCTGTCTATCTATGGAGTTTATGAAATGGAAGAGTTAATTGCATGCACTTGTGTTTGGAGGGTGTTGTGGCTTGTCTTTCTAATTAGGTATATATCCTATACACTTTCCTAGAGTAAACCTCCTAACCTGGATTTGACTAGTCTCCATTATGCCAACTCCTCTGGCAGTTCGGTAGCCCAGGAAAGACTGGTTTTAAAAATACCGTAAAGAGCAAGGAGCAGTGGGTCTTAGTAGCGTTTGCCAAATGTATTGAGATTTGGCCTCTGAAGAACACTTTTGGTATTAAGTTGTCTTTACTGTAAGATTTAGAAATACATTATAATATTATTAATTTCAAGTCCTATCTTTACATCCTCTCAGAAAACTTCTGTTACCATGAATTTTTTTTAAAAAGAAAAAGGACAGCAAAATGTTTCTCATGTAGAGCTGAGCTCTCTGGCTCTGATTCATCCTTCTCTCCCCTTTCTAGTTTGGCTTCATTGCTTCTCATTAGGATAGGGTAGGCTAAGTTCCCTATGCTGCTAGCATCCTAAGATGATACCTTAGGAAATAATTGTGAATAGCACGATTCATTTCAAGCAGAGGCTGAGTTTAGGACAGCAGCTACCATTGAGAAGATTTCTGTGACATGCATTTTAATGACCTCTTGGCTCACATAAACAATATAGGGACATATCTGCTAAAAGAACCCATGAATTTTTCAGATAGTGCCCTAAAGACAATTTTGTATGCCTCACTGGTGGTTCTTAGGGTTTCTTCCCTCACTTGACTTTATCATTGTTTACTAGTAAAAAGCAGCATTGCCAAATAATCCCTGGTTTTCCACTATGAAAAATGCAATGTGTAAGCTTTTGAAGTTGTAGGTTAAACCTACTGTTGTTAGATCTTTGATGTTTGTGTTGCTTCCCTCTATCTGGAATGTGGTAGTCGCCTCTTTAAACTTTTTTAACCCTTAATTCAGTGACTTAAGGTTTGGAGATACACACTGGGATTTTGGCTAACAGACTGACAGTTTTGTTGTTTGCATAATTATAATTGGCATTGTACAGAGAAAGGATAAGGCTACCTTTGTTAAATCTGCACTTTCTGAATATCACAAAAAAAAAAAAAACACCAAAAGGGAAATGGATTATAAATCAATTTTTGTATAATCTGTTTGAAACCTGAATTTTATTTGCTTACTATTAGGGCTTTGTCCCCTTTCTGTAAGTCTCTTGGGATCCTGTATAGGAGCTGTTCTCATTAAACACCAACAGTTCAGTCCATTCTCTGGTACTAGCTACAAATTCGGTTTCATACTCTACTTAACAATTTAAATAAACTGAAATATTTCTAGATGGTCTACTTCTGTTCATATAAAAACAAACTTGATTTCCAACTGTGTGGTTTGGTTTTCATTTATTTTTGGAGTTGGAGATGGAGGGTTGCTTCTGACAACAGTATAGGAGGGTATCCTGTGAAGCAGGGTAGAGAGAAGGGCAAATACTTGGTCAGTATCAGCATATGGAAAATAGGGGCACTTGGAAGAAAGCACATCCTCATACAGGAAGACCACCCAAGTCCTTTCCAGCTCACACAAGTTCAGTGAACCAAGAGAAACCCACTGATGGGCAGGGTTTCCCAGGTGGACTCTCGGTCCCGAAGGATGACGCAGTGATGCTTAGATGGTGCTGTCCTCTTACTTGAAAACAGTATTTCTAGTCTCATGAACCATGATTTGGCCTTGCCATGAGTATTGGCAAAAAGCAGTGCTTAACCCCATGCTAAGAGGCCTGGTCAGTAAAGAGAGTCGAGCTGCTTCTCTCTACAGGAGAGTGGTATAGGGATGTTTCATGTTTCTAGGTCACCTGAGTGTTTTCAGTGCTGCTCTGCCCTTTCTCCCTGAACCCACATAATCCTGGTGATGTCTAGAGTTGACAGCTTATAGTTGTCCCTTTGAAATTGGTATAAGAAAAAAGGATATGGTCTCTCTGTTCAGAAACCCACTGTCTCAGGAAGCAAAAGTAATCTGATAGCTACCACTTGGAAGGTATGGGCAGAAGAATCAGGAATTAAAGGCTAGCCTTTTTATGTGAAGTTTAGGGCAGGCTGGACTGCCAGTGTCAAGACTCAGTATCAAAAAGTAATTGCTGGATATTGGCTCATTCTTTTAATCTTACCTGGGCAGAGGCAGATGGGTCTCTGAATTTGAGGTCAGCCTGCTCTACATAGCAAGTTTCAAACCTACATGTAAGAGACCCTGTCTTAGTAGTTTTTTTTTTTTTTTTTTTTTTTTTTTTTTGTAAGCTTATTAACTAGGAGTTTATTCAAGAAGAGCCAGGTAGCTAAGTTGTAGGTAAGTGCTGAGTTACTAGGACAAGTTAAACAGTTTTGTGGAGTTTCCAAAAGGAAGCATATACATTGGGTCTTATCATATGTAGACTGACAAGACTGTGCCAAGAGATGGGCCTTGTAAAAGAACATGATCTTCACTTTGATGAGAAGACCAACTATATGGGTTGATAGGCAGTGGGGATTCACAGTGGTGAGAGCAGTCTGAGGACAGCATGTCTAGGGCTGGCATGGTGGCTCACACATGTAATCCCAGGAGCTGGGGTGCTGAGGCAGGAGGCTAGCCTGGGCCTGGTTTCTTAAGACAGATTTAATAAAACAACTCCTCCTGCCTGCTGCCCCCCCCCCCCCAACACAAAGACTCCCACAATAACAAACAAATCTGTGTGGTTTGGATAAGGAATATGGATTACACAGGTCATCAAGAATTGAATGGACTGGGCTGAAGAGATGGCTCAGCAGTTAAGAGCACTGACTTCTGAAGGTCCTGAGTTCAAATCCCAGCAACCACATGGTGGCTCACAACCATCAGTACAGCTTGTACTCCTATACAAAAAAACAAATCTTTTTTTTTTTTTTTTAAAGAAAAATAATTGAGTGGACCCTGCCTAAAATGGTGGCAAAGGTTGCTGGATTGGTGAATCAGAAGAGGGTCTTAAGACCCTACTTAGGTGTAGGAACCTCCAGTGTCTGTCACCTAGGTTTTTTTTTGGTTTTTTTTTTTAAATATATATTTTCTGTTGACATGTCCATTTGAAGTTTTGGGCAAAGTACCTTTATTTACTTTTTTAAAGATTTATTTATTTATTATATGTAAGTACACTGTAGCTGTCTTCAGACACTCCAGAAGAGGGAGACAGATCTCCTTACGGATGGTTGTGAGCTACCATGTGCTTGCTGGGATTTGAACTCAGGACCTTCAGAAGAGCAGTCAGGTGCTCTTATCCGCTGAGCTATCTCACCAGCCCTGTCACCTAGTTTTATTGGGGTATTATTTTGTCTAAGTCATCTTGTGGCAAAAAGTAAAGCTGAGGCTTTTAGGTCTTTTAGTGGGTTTCTGAAGCCACCTCCAGAAAGTTGGTAGTGGGTAGTAATAGTAGTAGTAGTAAAAATGGCTCCAAAGGGGGAAGAGATGTGGCGTGTGCCAGCTTTGTGGGTGGACTCACACTAGTAGTTCAGGGTGACTTGTAGAAGAGAGAGGGGATGCAAGCAGAAGCATACTTTTCTGGGGACCGATTGGAAGGTGAGGTCTCTAACAATGAGTTAATAGTTATAAGAAAAGTATTTTCATATAGAAGGTACAAAAAAGAGCGTTATTCCAGGAAGGCAAGTGTTTTAACAACAGGGGTACACAAAACAGTTAATCTGGAACTCCAGAGGGTTCTACTCTGTGCTAATAACATCTCGTTAACAGAATGCGAATGTTTGGCACAATCCATGTGATTTTCTAAATGCGGTAACATTGTTCGAATGCTACTTCCTTTAGTCGGCTACACTGTATGTCATAACTGTGACCTATTTTGACTGGCACATTTCACATAAACGAGTTGGAAGAAGAGTATTTAACACGGACGCTACACAAAAGAGTGTTCTACCTGGAAGATGAATGTTTTAACAAAGTTGTGTCACAAAACAGTGTGAACCGCGAATGCCTGAGTAATCTGTGCTAGTAACAAAAAGTGTTCTTTTCCTGTCAACCAGCATGGTAATGGTAAACTTAAGAAATTTTGTGGTAATAGTAAACTTAAGAAATTTTGTTATAAACGGGTTTCTAAGAAGAAAACAAGATTGTTCGGTACAATCAATGTGAGCTTCTAACTGTGGAAGAATATATTTGAATATTGTTAAATTTAGTTGGCTACACTGTATTTCATTACTTCTATGTATTTTGACATGCACAATTTACATACTAACGTACAATGCATACTAGTTATAAGAAAAGTTTTTTCACAAAGAAGGTACACAAAAGAGCGTTATTTGAGGAAGACAAGTGTTTTAACAACGGGTACACAAAACAGAGTTAATCTGGAACACTTGAGGGTTCTACTCTGTGCTAATAACATCTCGTTAAGAAAACACGAATGTTTGGCACAGTAATTGTGATTTTCTAAATGCAGTAAGAATTGAACTAACCAGTCGGGTGTGGTGGCGCACGCCTTTAATCCCAGCACTCGGGAGGCAGAGGCAGGCGGATTTCTGAGTTCAAGGCCAGCCTGGTCTACAGAGTGAGTTCCAGGACAGCCAGGGCTACACAGAGAAACCCTGTCTTGACCCTCCCACACCCCCCAAAAAAAGAATTGAACTAACCAGTACCCCCTGAGCTCGTGTCTCTAGCTTGCATATGTAACAGAAGATGGCCTAATCGCCATCATTGGGAGGAGAGGCCCTTGGTCTTACAAAGATTATATGCCCCAATACAGGGCCTGGAAGCCGGAGTGGGTGGGTTGGAGAGCAGGGTGTGGGGGAGGGTATGAGACTTTGGGGATAGCATTTGAATTGTAAATGAAGAAAATATCTAATAAAAAAATTGAAAAGAAATGTCAAATAAATATACGTGAACACTCAAAAAACACTCTTGTTAGTAGCACAGTAGAACACTCAGGCATTCACAATTCACACTCTTCTGTAGTGTCTGCTAAAATTTTTTTTCCAGCTACAGCACATTGGACAGTTTTATTTAAAATGTGCATATGAAAATACTTAAAAGTAATGACATTCAGTGTAGACCACTAAAGGAAATAACATTCAAATAAGATCTTTCTTACTGCATTTAGAAATAAAGATTTACTGTGTGAAACTGTCTTGATTTCTTCATTAAAAGACAGTTAATGGGGCTGGTGAGATGGCTCAGTGGTTAAGAGTGCTGACTGCTCTTCCAAAGGTCCTGAGTTCAAATCCCAGTAACCACATGGCGGCTCACAACCATCCGTAACGAAATCTGATGCCCTCTTCTGGAGTGTCTGAAGACAGCTATAGTGTACTTACATATAATAAATAAATATTAAAAAAAAGACAGTTATAATGTAGTAGGATATGGCTAATAAATTGATACATGTGAACACTAAAATTAATACTCTTGTTACTAGCACAGTGTAGAACATGCAGTCGTTCACGAGTAACTATACTTTCTGTAGTGTCTGTGTTAAAACACTTTTCTTCCAGCTATAAGGCATTGTGAAGTTTTATTTTAGATATGCATATGAAAATACTTAATTACATACATTGTAGCTCACTACTGGAATTAACATTTGAATAAATCTTTCTTATCGCATTTCAAAATTCATATCTATTAGGCAAAACTCTTGTTTTGAAAAAGACAATTATAATATAGTATAGTATGTCTAATAAATGAATATATATGAACAATAAAAAAACACTCTTGTTACTAGCACAGAGTAGAACAATCAGGCATTCATGAATAACTGTCTTTTCTGTAGCATCTGTTTTAAAACATTTTTCTTCCAATTATAACACATTGTATAGTTTTATTTAAAATGTGCATATGAAAATACGTCAAAGTGTAGCCCACTAACCGAAATAACATTTGGATGAGATCTTTCTTACTGCATTTAGAAATTCACATCTATTGAGTAAAATTGTCTTGTTTTTGTCATCAAAAGACAGTTATAATGTAGTCTAATATTTCTTACAAAGAAATACACGTGAACACTAAAAAACAAAACAATTTTGATGTTATTAGCCCAGAATAGAACTCTCAGGCATTCATGCTTAACTCTCTTTTCTGTAATGTCTCTGTTAAAACACTTTTCTTCCAGAGATAACACATTGTACAGTTTTATATAAAGATATGAAAATATGTAAAATGAATGACATACCGTGTAGCCTAGTAAAAGATCTTTCTTATCACATTAGAAATTCACATCTATTGAATGAAACAGTCTTGTATTTTTATAAAAAGACAGTTTTTTTCCTCGTTCTGGTCAACCCTGCTCGCTCCGGTCAGCCCCGCTATAAAAATTCACATCTATTGAGCAAAACTAGCTTGTTTTTTTCAAAAATGACAGGTTTTTTTTTGTTTTGTTTTGTTTTGTTTTGTTTTTTGAGACAGGGTTTCTCTATATAGCCCTGGCTGTCCTGGAACTCATGACAGTTCTAATGTAGTCTAATATGTTTAATACATAAATTCACGTGAACAATAAAAAACAAAATACTCTTGTTGCTTGTTGCTAACATAGAGTGTAACACTCAGGCATTCACGACTAATTCTCTTTCCTGTGGCATCTTTGTAAAAACACTTTTCATCCAGTCTTAACACATTGTAGAGTTTTATTTACATTGTGCATATGAAAAATTCTTAAACCTAATGACATGCAGTGTGCCCACTAAAGGAAGTAACTTTCCAATAAGATTTTTCTGATTGCATTTAGAAATTCACATTTGTTGTGAGAAACTGTCTTGCTTTCTTCATAAAAAGTCAGTTATAATGTAGTCTAATATGTCTTATACATGAATTCATGAGTATACTAAAAACCAAAACACTCTTGTTACTAACACAGAGTAGAACATTCAGGAATTCACGACTAACTCTTTTCTATAGCATCTGTGTTAAAACAGTTTTGATCCAGCCTTAAACCATTGTACAGTTTTAAGATCCTTGTACAGAAATAAGATCTTTCTTATAGCATTTAAATTGTACAGAATAAGATCTTTCTTATAGCATTTAAAATTCACATCTATTGAGCAAAACTGTCTTGTTTTCGTCGTAAAAAGACAGTTATAATGTAGTCTCATGTCTAATAAATACACTTGAACACTTAAAAAAAAAATCCACTCTTGTTATTACAAGCACAGAATAGAACACTCAGGGATTAATCAGGATTAACTCTTTTTTTCTGTAGGGTCTTTGTTGAAACACTTTTATCCTACTATATTGCCTTGTACAGTTATATTTAAAATGTGCATATGAAAATGCATCAAAATAATGACTTACAGTGTTGTCCACTAAAGGAAATAACATTTGAAAAAGACCATTTTATCACATTTATAAATTCACATCTATTGTGTGAAACTGTCTTGTTTTCTTCATTAAAAGACAGTACATTGTAGTATATTTCTAATAAATAAATACACATGAACACTAAAAAAAATCACTCTTGTAATTAGCACACAGTAGAACAATCAGGCATTAACGATTAACTCTTTTTCACTAGAGTGTGTTAAAACACTTTAATTCCAGGTTTATCGCATTGTATAGTTTTATTTAAAATGTGCATATGAAAATACATCAAAGTAGCAACATACAGTGTAGCCCACTAAAGGAAATAACATTCAGTAAAATCTTCCTCATTGCACTTAGAAATTCACATTTATTGGGCAAAACTGGTTTTCTTCTTTAAAAGGCAGCTATAATATAGTCTAATATATTTAATAAACACAGGTGAACTCTCAAAAAACTCTTGTTACTAGCATAGGGTAGAACACACAGGCATTCAGGACTAACACTCTTCTGTAGCATCTGTGTTAAAAGTTTTTTTTCCCTTCTTTAACACATTGGACAGTATTATTTAAAATGTACATATGAAAATATGTCAAAGTAATGGCATACAGTATAGCCCAGGAATGAAAATAATGTTTGAATAAGATCTTTCTTATCACATTTAGAAACTCACATCTATTGAGTAAAACTGTGTTGTTTTCTTCATAAAAAGTTATAATGTACTCTAATATGTCTAATAAATAAATACACGTGAACACTTAAAAGCACTTTTTGTTACTAGAAAAAAGTAGAACACTCACGCATTCACGATTAACTCTTTTATCTGTAGGGTCAGTTTCAAAACACTTTAATTCCAGCTATAATGCATTGTACTGTTTTATTTAAAATGTGCATATGAAAATACATCAAAGTAATGTCTTACTGTGTAGCTCACTAAAAGAAATAAAAATCAAATAAGATCTTTATCACGTTTAGAAATTCTCATCTATTGAGCAAAACTGTCTTGTATTCTACGGAAAAAGACAGTTATAATATAGTATAATATGTCTAATAAATAAATAATGTGAACAATTAATAACCAATCTTCTTGTTACTAGCACAGGGTAGAACACTCAGGCATTAATGATTAACTCTTTTATTTGTAGCGTCTGTGATAAAACACTTTTCTTCCAGCTATATCGCATTGTACAGTTTTATTTAAACTGTGCATATGAAAATAGGTCAAAGTAATAAAATGCAGTGTAGCCCAGTAAGGGAAATAACATTCAAATAAGATCTTTGTTATTGCAGTTAGAAACTCACATCTATTAAGGAAAACTGTCTTGTTTTCTTCGTAAAAAGACAGTTATAATGTAGTACAGTATGTCTAATAAATGAATACAAGTGAACACTAAAATTAACACTCTTGTTGTTATTAGCACAGAGTAGAACACTCATGCATTCACGATTAACTCTTTTTATTGTAGGGTCTGTGTTAAAACAATTTTTGTACTTTACCGCATTGTACAGTTATATTTAAAATGTGCATATGAAAATACGTCAACGCAATGACTTACATTGTAGCCCACTAAAGGAAATAACATTCGAAAAAGACCTTTTAAACGAATTTAGAAATTCACATCTATTGGGGGAAACTGTCATGTTTTCCTCATAAAAAGACAGTTAAAATACATGTGCAGCAACACCAGTCACACTAGTACACATGTGTAGCAGCGTCACACACCAGGTACACATGAAACTATGTACACTGTCATCACACACACACAGCACACATGTGCAGCAGCATCACACACCAGGCACACATTGACACATGTATAGTGGCATCACAAACCATGCAAACATGTACAGTGGCAGCAAACACCCAACATGCATGTAAAGTGGCATCACACACCAGGCACACATGTATAGCAGCATCACACACCTTGTACACATATGCACATGCGCAGCACTATCACACAACTGGCACACACGTATAGCAGCAGCATACATGGAAACTTGTGCAGCAGCAACACATAGCAGGTACACATGTACAGTGGCTTCACACACCAGGCACACATGTACACATCTGCAGCAGCTTTAGACACCAGGCACACGTGTATGCATGTGCAGCAGCTTTACACACCAGGTTCACATGTGTGCATGTGCAGCAGCCTTACACACCAGGCACACATGTACAAATATATAGAAGCACCACAAACCTGTCACACATGCCCACATGTGCAGCAGCATCACCTACCAGGCACACATGTACACATGTGCTGCAGCAGCACACACCAGGCACACATGTACACAAGTATAGTGTCAACACACACCGAGCACACATATAAAGAGGCAACACAGGACAGGCGCACATGAACAGCAGCAAACATACACATGTGTAGCAGCATCACACAACAGGCTCACATGTAGAGAGGCATCACACAATAAGCACACATGTAC
The DNA here is from genome assembly GCA_902729485.2 of Mus minutoides. Lineage (NCBI taxonomy): Eukaryota > Metazoa > Chordata > Mammalia > Rodentia > Muridae > Mus > Mus minutoides. Next base: position 69,978 of record LR756402.1, on the reverse strand, counting down.
ACATGTGCTGCAGCCACACACAGTCACACTTGTACACATGTCCAGCAGCCTCATACACCAGGTACACAGGACACATGGACACTGTCATCACACACATGGCACACATGTACACATGTGGAACAGCATCACACACTAGACACACTTGTATACATGTGCAGCAGGATCACACACCAAGCACACCTGTACAGTGGGATCACACATGCAGCACACATGTAAAATGGCATCATACAACAGGCACACATGTACACAGGCATCACATATCAGGCACACTTGTACACATGTGCAGCAACACACACCAGGTCCACATGAACAGATTTACACTGTCAACACACACACACACACACACACACACACACACACACACACACACGGCACACATGTACACATGTGCAGCAGAAACACACACCAGGCACAACTGTACATATATACAGTGGTAGCACACACCCAGCACATATGTGAATGGCACCACACACCAGGCACACATGTGCAGCAACTTCACACACATGGCACACATGTCCAGCACCAGCACACATCAGGCAAACATGTACACATGAATAGTGGCATCACATACCAGGCATACATGTACACATGTACAGAAGCAGCGCACACCAGTCACACATGTACACATGTATATTGGCATCACACACTGGCACACATTTAAAGTGGCAAGACACAACTTGCATACATGTACAGCAGAATCAAACACCAGGCAAACATGTACACATGTGAAGCAGCATCACACACCAGGAACACAGGTGCAGAAGCATCACACTCCAGGCACACATATACACATATACCGTAGCATCACATAACAGGCTCACAAGTACACATTTGCAGAAGCAGCACACACCAGGCACAAATGTACACATGTGCATCAGCATCACACACTAGGCACACTTGTAAAGTGGCATCACACACCAGGCCCACATGCATAGCAGCATCAAAGAAAAGGCACACATGTACACATATACAGCAAAATCATACACAGGACATACATGTACACATTTGCAGCAGCATCATACACAAGGCACACTTGTAAACATGTAGAGTTGGAATCAAACACTGGTAACACATGTAATGTAGTTTAAAAAACAAGGCAGACATGTGCAGTGGCATCCCCTAACAGGCACACATATACACATGGGAAACAGCATCACTCACCATGCACACATACATGTGAAGGAGCTCACACACCAAGGACACATGTGCAGCAGCATCACACATCAGTCACACAGTGCAGTGGCATCACACACCAGGCACCAATGTACACATATACAACAAAATCACAGACCAGGCACATATGTATACATGTATAGTGGCACCCCACACCTGGCACACATGTACACATATTCTGCAGCATCACAGACCAGGCACACATGTACACATGTAGAGCAGCAGCACATCACTTCCTGTCCCCATGATATTACTTCCCATCACCCCAACTCTGACCTCACTTCCTGCTGTCCCGCTGCAGTGACATCACTTCCTGTCCCCAGCGGCGCCCTTGTGAGGTCTTGGCTGAAGTAGTTGAGCAGGAAGCCCTCAGCATTGAGGATGTAGCTAATCTGCCCTCCACCAGCATGGCTCCCCATGCCTGGATGGCGTAGGCCCAGGCCTTGTCCATGCAGGGTCAGGGTCATATGGTGGGGTCACATGGTGTCAGGGTCGTTGGGCTGTGGGGTCACGTTGGGGTCACAGGGAGGTCAGGGATCACATGGGGTTGTGGGGTCAGAGGTCACAGGGCTCAAGGGGGAATCACTAGTTTATGTTAATTTATGCAAAGTGACCCTGGTCATGCAAATGAGGTCGTGTGATGTCACTTCTTCACTGGTGCAGCTGACAGCTTCCCCCCACCCATGCAGAATTATGCAGAGTCATACAGACAGAAAGCATGACGTCATGTAAATCCATGCAAATCTGCCCAGAGCATCACTATGTCATTCAGGTTTATGCAAATTTAGTCATAATGTCACGCAAATTCACACAGAGGAAGCAACGGACATCATCACAGCTCATGCAAATCTACTCCAAAGAAGCTGACTTACGCAAATTTATGCAAAACCACAAAATGCATGCAAACTCATGTAGAGCACAACTATGACTTCATTTTGGTTTATGTTAATTTGCCCAGGATGTTATGCAAATCTATGCAAATTTGTCTGGGGGGGAAGAAGCCTCTGACTTGGCGTTAATTTATAAAAATTTATTCAAATAAGCCCAAAATATGCAAACTCATGCAAACTTATGCAAAAAAAAATCCATCATCCCAGAACCACTCGGTGGAGTCTCAGGCTTTCAGGGTGCTGAGGGTGGGGGGTGTGGGCCAGGCCGTGGGCAGTTTCACACCAGGGCAGGGTCATGCTCCTGGCCAGGGGGCAGGGCCTCACCATCCTTCCCTGGAGTATACTCGCAAAGTCACTCGCGTCTCTAGGCGGGGCCTGCGGTGAAAGAGGGCAGAGTCAGGCGATGGGGGCGGGGTCTCGGGGTCAGGGGCGGGGTGCCTCAGTTGGCCTAAGCTTCCTGGGAGGGGGGCGGTACTTTCTGTCAGGGCCTCAGACAGAAAGTCCCATCTCAGACAGTAAGTCACACACTGATGACAACATCTAACCCAACTCCCAACACAGAAGACCCACCCCCAGGTTATGACCTTGCAGACAGGAAGTTATGGCATCGACAGGAAGTCCCACTTATCCCCTGCTCACCAATGAGGTATCCTGAGGCCCCGCCCCACACAGTGACTGTAGGAGATCTCCACCCTACATTGACCCTGTGAACCCGCCCACAATACCCTGCTCACCTCAATGGACGCCCCAGGTGACTATGGCCATTCTGATGGCCATGCTCGAGATGACGCTTCCCGCTCAGCCTCGCTCAGACTGGGGGGCAGGACACAGTCACAAGGGGTCAGGGGTCACCCAGGCCATGCCCACCAACCTACCATGCCCCTCATTTCCTGACCACACCCACCACTTCCAGTTTCTTTTCTTCCTGTTTTCCCCACCAGTTCCTGTTTTCTCCTATGATGTAACTTTCTGCTTCGCAAGTCCCTCCCCCGGGAGGTCCTGCCCACCTGCGCAGGTCCTTCAGCTTCTCTAGGATCAGCCCCTCCAAGGCCTGTGGGTCAGGGGGCGGGGTCAGCATGAGGGGCGGAGTCAGGGGCAGCAAGATCACCTGAATAGATTTGCATAAATTCCCATGTCGCCCTGGTGCCAAATTTGCATGATAGGAAGTGGAGGGCGTGTCTGGAAGTGTTGGATGGCTCAGGACTGAGACAGGAAGTGGGCGGGGATCGATGACTAGGGGTCCTGCAATGGGTATGGAAGGGGCAGGGCCACACACCACCACAGTGTGGGCTCTGATGACAAGGGTCAGGGTCTCTGGGTCTTCCTGAGGGTGGGGGCCGATGGGGCCAGAAGTGACATCATAGCAGAGTTCCTGGCAGACTATTCCCCTCACAGTAGCCCCACCCACAAAGTCAGAAATCCTGAAAGTGACATCACTTCCAGTGGGCCTGGCCCTGCCCATCATCCTGATGTCTTGCCCATAAAGCTCCCAGAAAGCAGGAAGTGACATGACTTGTGGTTGGAGTGGTCACCTCGCGGCCCGTTCCCATCATCCCGACCCTGCCCTCTCTTCTTAAACCCAGAATTGCAATCATGTCACTTTCAGTGGGCGTGGCCACCAATAGATCACGCCCATCTTCCTAAGGCTCTGCCCAGAAGCCGAAAATATCATCTATACAAATTCATATTATGAGGTCTGGGTAGAGCAAAACCAAGCACCTATTCAAATCCATGCAAATTTATGCAAAAGAGTAGAAATGAAACTCAGGCCCCATGCAAATCTATGTCTCTCGCTCCCTCTTAGGCCAGGAACCCCCCCACTCCATTCACGCTCAGCCATGCTCAGCCCTCGCTCAGGCTCTACCCCTGGCCTGTCTGTCAGTGCTTCTGGGGAAAACAGGTCACTCACCTGAAGCCAAGCCCCTAGTCGCTGTCAATCCCGTGGGGACCAAGTGTCACTTAGGTGAAACCCCCGCAGACAGGTATCACCCTGGCACAGCGAACCCCAGGATCATATTCCAACGCGGGGAGGCGCTCTCCAGGACGACGCTGTGCCAGCGCAGGCGCGTGATGTCAGCGACATTCGGGCGGGGAGTGATGACGTCGGACGGGTCGCCCGTGGCTCCGCGGTTCGCCGAGAGGTCAGGACCTGAACCGGCGATGTTGCTGGAGTCGCCGCGGGTAATGGTGATCGAGGCGGGGAAACCGGGGATCGGGTCGCGCTTCTCTGCGAAAAGGGAAAACCGGGTTCGGTGAGGAGAGAACTGAGCATGCGCTGTTTACTTGTCCGTTTCCGGTCAGCGGAACCCGGAACCGGAAGTCCTCATCGTTGCGCTGCCGAGATTTACAAGGCGATAGACTCACTTCCCTTCGTGAGCGGAGGAACTTAGGCTCCGTGGCTCAGGAAGTTAGGGTTCAAGCATGCTGGGAGTTGTAGTTATTTCCTGCCTCAGGAATGACTTCCTGTTTGTCACAGTAAATGACATCACAGTAACCCCGTGGCACATTGGGAGGTGTAGTTCCCACCTTTATCTCTCCAGGTCACCTGGTGGAAGACGCCCGCCTGCCTGGCCTCCCTTTATTCTGGCCGTTTCACTTCAGGCAAATCCATGTCCTTTGACACCAACCGGAGCGGAGCGTTGCAGTTACAACTTAGTCTTGGGAAAAAAAAGAAAGAAAGAAAGAAAGAAGATTTTGCTGAAAGGGCCCTGATATAGCTGTCTCATGTGCCTGGCAAACACAGAAGTGGACGCTCACAGTCAGCTATTGGATGGAACACAGGGTTCCCAATGGAGAAGTTAGAGAAAGTATCCAAGAGCCGAAGGGGTCTCCAACCCTATAGGTGGAACAACAATATTAACTAACCAGAACCCCCCAGAGCTTGTGTCTCTAGCTGCATATGTGGCAGAAGATGGCCTAGTTGGCCATCATTGGGAAGAGAGGCCCCTTGGTCTTGCAAACTTTATATGCCCCAGTACAGGGCCAAGAAGTGGGAGTGGGTGGGTAGGGGAGCAGGGCAGGGGGTGGGGGAGGATATAGGGGACTTTCGGGATAGCATTTGAAATGTAAATAAAGAAAATAATAAAAATTGAAAAAGAGAAATAATTCAAAATAAATAAATAAAATTTAAACCTTTAAAATTTTAAAAATAAAAAAATAGGAAAAATAACAGCTAAGTCTCGAAAAAACCAAGAATAAATTAATTAAAGATATGACTAGATAAATGAATTTTAAAAATTTAAACAACATCTCCAAGTTCAAGGTCATCTGGGACACACACACACACACACACACACACACACACACACGCGCACCTTTCATCTGTGCTACACCTTCTGCTGGAGACCAGATATGGACATTGGAGGAAGAGAGTCTCTCCCCCTGACCCCTCTCTCCCTCATCTTTCAATCTCTCTCTCTTGATCTCTTATGCTCCCTCTCTCTCTAAACTAGACAGGCTCCCAATTCAGAATATTCACTCATGCTTTTCTCTGCTTCAATTGTATGTCTGTCCATTTCCCCCTATTTCCTCCTGGTAACCTCCCACCAACCCTACTCTCCTTCACTAGGCGACTTTCCTTTAGTCTCTTCCCTCCTTCAGGTGACCCTCCTTCATACCCATCCTTCCACCACTAGGTGACCCTCAATCAGATCTTTCTTATCCCCTGGGTGATCCTCAATCATCTCTTCTCCACTCAGGTGACCCTCCATAGCCACTCCCTCCTCCCACATGTGACCCTCAGTCATCTACTCTCTCCTCTTTAAACAAACTTTCCACCAGCCTCCCCCTCTTCCTTAGATGACCCTCCATGAGCACTTTCCTCCAACCCAGATGACCCTGCATCCTTTACCAGGTGATTCTCCACCACCCTCTATATCCTCTTTATTATTCCCTTTAGGTCTCCTGCTTAGTTTTATCATCTCAGCAAGACTTCCATCAACACCCTATCTAAATTTTATCACACTTATTTTTATCTGCCTTTCATGCTTCTTGTTGTTCTTGTTGAGAAAAATTCCAACCCATTAAATATTTTTCTATCTCATTATCTTCTGCACTAGAAAAGGCAGAGCTGTGGGAAGCAGTGTTTACCTCACATCAGAACCCTCCCTGCAGCAGCCTCTCGCTCCATCTGCTCCCAAAGGGATGTTGGGCCCCGGGAATCACTCCTGACCCTTATCCTAACCTGGCAGCCTTTTAGCAGATCATCTCGGAAAAGTGTCATGAGGAGCACCTGAGCTTCCTATTCTGGGCCAAAGGAAGAACCACACTGAATATTTAATGGCTTTTCCTGAGGCTCCTGCAGAGTGTTTTCTAGCTGAGGGTCAGTTCAGAGATTCCTTGAGTTCCTCTGTCAATGGCTCACTGTCCCTGCCAAGAGTTCAAAGGACAATCTTTTTTTTTTTTTCCTCATTAATATCAACTGCATTGCTGTGGGGGCTTGTCCTGATGATACATTCTCTTGTTAAATATTCATTGCTAAAGTGAAGAGTGCTCTGTAGATTCACTGTTACTGGAGGACATTGCACCTAATTGTCACAGTTAGTCTCCCTGCCCCTTGAGAATCAGTGTCCTTGTCAGAAAGGTCTAACCTGAACTTCGATAAGTCCCTAAATGTCCTTCTTGGGTGCATCAAAGGCCATGGACCAGGGAACTGTGTGGGAGAAGCCTGTGCTATATACTTCACTCAGTGGGCAGGATTCTGCCACCTTTAATTGGACATATCCTTCTTTAGCCTCATCAATAATGGGTGTCCATGTGAATGGAACTTTCTAGACCAAGCCCTCATTTTACAGATAAGAATCACATCCCTAGATATGAGGGAGTTAGCTAGTTATATACAAGCTGATTTGGGGAGACTGGAGAAAAGTCCACGACTTTTACTAGGCTACTTCCTTATGAAATGAGAGCCAGTCATCTGTAATCAAGTCATGTTCAGATCTCCTGAACCACACTTGACAATGCCTAACGTTGATGGATACATACATATAAGTAAGCACTGAAAAGTGTTCAGCCCAGTGCCAGCATTAACTACTATCTAACCACTACTTATTATTACCACATACCCAGCCACAAACTTCCAATATTTTGTTTGATCTCAAGGTACCCACCCACCATTAAGAGCTAGATGTTCTACCACACACTGTCTAAGGACTCTGTCCTGTTTTCCATTGTGGTTGCACTATACCATATTCTCATAAACAGAGAAGAACATGCCGATTCTTGCCTTTATTAACTTCTGATATTGATAGTTGGCTTACAGAAGTGGGGTTGAAGATGGGGCACAATTGTTGCCAGAATATTAACTAATTTATGTCTAGTCTGTGACTGAAAACTCAGTGCTTTCTTGAGGTGGCTTGGAGTCTGATATTTAAGTTAATCTTTGAAAAAATTTAAAAGGACTGATCTAATTTTAAGCATTCTTTTTACAGTAATTAATAGATAAACTGAGCCGGAACCCAGGGAGCTTGGCTTTGCTTGATACCATTTTAAAAACTTTTAAAACATACATTTTAAAAGTTGGTGGTTAGAGGTATGGTCTAAGATTTTCCCAGATGTCTGATCTTTGAAGTATGCTTTAATCTGTTTCCTAACCCACAACCTTGAAGAAATAAGAGGCAGTGATCCCAGACTGCTTTGGGTAGGGTCTGAGTGGCCTCCACTGAATCCCCAGTGGACTTGGGGAGGCAGGCCTGTAAGGTAGCAGTGGCAGTTCTGACATAGTCTTGGCTTCCATGTGACCCATAACTTTCTGAGCTTAGGGGTCCATGTAATTAATATGAAACAAAACTTGGGAAGAGAGTTTGTTATAGATGCCAGCGGCCACGGGTTACTGGGTTATGGATAGGAAGGACAGTGAGAGAAATAATGAGCCAAGACAAAGTTCTCTATCAAGGCTCAAATTTTAATGTACAGCTCTCAATATAGCTGTGAAAACCCAATGACCCATCCCTTTGTTTCAGCTAGGTTCTGTTGCTATTTCAGTTCTTCAGCAGTTCTCAGTTCTTAGGCCTCAGGTCTCTGGGAGGAAGATGTAAATGTAGCCCCTCCCTGGCTCCAGTGTCTGAGGAAGTTTGTTTAGCCAACTCAAGGCTGGGGGAAGGGCACAGTTTGTCATGTATGTCTGGGAGACTCTCTATGTCCATTCCCTCCTCTATGAAGTGAGAGCAGGTTGGGGAGCACATGAGAGGGTGGCTCTGAGCATGTATGACTCATTATTTTGGGTGCATTAAAAAAGACATTCAGTGGGAGTTTCACATTCTTGAGCCGGTTCTGACATTACCCTGTAGTGCAAACTTGCTTCCAATGAGTCCAAGGTGGTCACTTCAGTGTGGGGCTGGCTGTATGTATGTCAAGCTAGCTCAGAGAAGGAAGAGAAAGCATGTGTCAGTCCACAACACATACAATCCCTCTCATTGATTTCTCTTATTGTCCCAGAACTCAGTAATGAAGGAATTGGGGGTGTTTTCTTGTCCCATTGTACACTATAATGAATAGTGCCATTTACTCTCAGGTAACTATGTAGAGTGACATGGGCTAACTGCATACTATGCAACCTCAAATCAGCAGAATCTCACAATATATCATGATAATGCTCCTGCATTTCACTGAGGAAACTGGCTGTTGAATACCAGGTTAATTATGCATGCATTTAATAGAATCATGGCATGGGGTGGTTGGTGGGTATCTTAGTTAGGGTTTTACTGCTGTCAACAGACATCATGACCAAGGCAAGTCTTATAAAAAACAATATTTAATTGGGGCTGGCTTACAGGTTAAGAGGTTCAGTCCATTATCATCAAGGTGGGAGCATGGCAGTATCCAGGCAGGCATGGCACAGGCAGAGCTGAGAGTTCTATGTTTTCATCCAAAGGCTGCTAGTGGAAGACTGACATCCAGGCAACTGGGGTGAGAGTCTTAAGCCCACACCCACAGTGACACACTTACTCCAACCAGGTCACACCTATTCCAACAAGTCCACACCTCCAAATAGTGCTACTCCATGGTCCAAGGATATATAAACCATCACAGTAGGGGAGTTGAGGGAGAGAAGATGTGGAGTCAGCTCACACACACACACACACACACACACACACACACACACACACACTTCTTACTACATAGTTGTCAGCCATTGCCTGGGTGTGTATGGGTGTGTATGTGTGTATGTGTGTGCATTTATTTGTACAATTACAAAAAAAGCCCTTGGTATGCAGTTTGTGCTATGCACAATATATTTATGGACAGTGTCATATTGGTTCACAAGTAAGCTTAGGAATTAGTAGGCAAAGGAATAATTCCTGTCATTTTTTTAAATAAATGAAGAAATTGAGGCTCAGGAAGAGTGAGTTCTTTTTATTAGATATTTTATTCATTTACATTTCAAATGTTATCTCCTTTCCTAGTTGCCACTCCAAAAATCTCCTATACCCACCCCTCCCCCCAACACACCCACTCCTGCTTCCTGGCCCTGGCATTCCCCTATACTGGGGCATATAATCTTCCCAAGATCAAAGGCTTTTCCTCCCATTGATGGCTGACTAGGCCATCTTCTGCTACATAAGCAGCTAGAGACATGAGCTCTGGGGGTACTGGTTTGTGGGGCAGTGGGCTAAGTGCAGACAGCTTGGTTTCCAGTCGAGGCTAGAGCTTGAACCCCAGCACCCTGTAGTGATAATTCACTTACGTGGGATGGAAGGAGTTCTCTCATGTCTCCTGGACCCTGGCTCCTGCTGGAGTAACCGCCCCAAACCCCCCACAGGAGAGGTGTGGCTATCAGCCACTTAGGAACAGCATCAAGCCCTCTCACATGCAAATAAGGTTTCCCCCAAACTCTCAGCTCAAACGAATGAGGGGGATTTGCTGTCAAACTCTAAATTACTGCCAGAATGGTATATAGGGGAGCCATGCAGGGAAGTAAAGGAATGCGAGAAGTATCTCTTTGTCTGCCTCTTTTGTTCCAAGAGCTGTAACACTTGGGAGGAGATCTTCTCTCAAAGAACCTCACCTGAGTCCTCCATTCCTCACTGGATTGTGGGCTTCTCACTGACCCAGGCTTGGAGTTACCGAGTGACCTGGGAAGTGCAGCATAGGCTTTTTCTCCCTGTCTGCACTCACTTCTTTCGCTGGGGCCTTCCCACCCGCCTGGATAGAGGTCTCCGGGGAAAACTTATGATACCTAGACCCACACTGGTTAGTTCATATTGTTGTTCCTCCTATAGGGTTACAGAACCCTCCAGCTCCTTGGGTACTTTCTCTAGCTCCTTCATTGGGAACCCTGTGTTCCATCCAATAGATGTGAGCATCCACTTCTGTATTTGCCAGGCACTGGTATAGCCTCACAGGAGACAGCTATATCAGGATCCTGTCAGCAAAATCTTGTTGGCATATGCAATAGTGTCTGGGTTTGGTGGTTGTTTATGGGATGGATCCCCAGGTGGGGCAGTCTCAGTATGGTCCTTTTTTCAATCTCAGCTATGAACTTTGTCTCTGTAACTCCTTTCATGGGTATTTTGTTTCCCATTCTAAGAAGGAACAAAGTGTCCACACTTTGGTCTTCCTTCTTGAGTTTCATGTGCTTTGCACATTGTATCTTGGGAATTCTAAGTTTCTGGGCTAATAACCACTTATCAGTGAGTGCATATCATGTGTGTTCTTTTGTGATTGGGTTACCTCACTCAGGATGATATCCTCCAGATGCATCCATTTGCACAAGAATTTCATAAATTCATTGTGTTTAATAGCTGAGTAGTACTCCACTGTGTAAATGTACCAAATTTTCTGTATCCATTCCTCTGTTGAGGGACTTCTGGACTCTTTCCAGCTTCTGGCTATTATAAATAAGGCTGTTAAGAACATAGTGGAACATGTGTCCTTATTACATGTTGGGACATCTTCTGGGTATATGCCCAGGAGTGGTATTGCTGGATCTTCTGGTAGTACTATGTCTAATTTTCTGAGGAACTGCCAAACTGATTTCCAGAGTGCTTGTACCAGCTTGCAATGCCACCAGCAATGGAGGAGTGTCCTTCTTTCTCCACATCCTCACCAGCATCTGCTGTCACCTGAATTTTTGATCTTAGTCATTCTGACTGGTGTGAGGTGGAATCTCAGGGTTGTTGTGACTTGCATTTCCCTGATGATTAAGGCTGTTGATCAGTTTTTCAGGTGCTTCTGAGCCATTTGGTATTCCTCAGTTGAGAATTTTTTATTTAGCTCTGTATCTCATTTTTAATAGGTTTATTTGGTTTTCTGGAGTCTAACTTCTTGAGTTCTTTATATATATTGGATATTAGTCCCCTATCTGATTTAGGATTGGTAAAGATCTTTTCCCAATCTGTTGGTGGCCTTTTTGTCTTATAGACAGTGTTCTTTGCCTTACAGAAGCTTTGCAATTTTATGAGATCCCATTTGTTGATTCTTGATCTTATAGCACAAGCCATTACTATTCTATTCAGGAATTTTCCCCCTGTGCCTATATCTTCGAGGCTTTTCCACACTTTCTCCTCTAAAAGTTTCAGTGTCTCTGATTTTATGTGGAGTTCCTTGGTCCACTTAGACTTGAGCTTTGTACAAGGAGATAAGAATGGATCAATTTGCATTCTTCTACATGATAACCGCCCAAACTGACCATATATTGGGTCACAAGACAGGCTTCAACAGATACAAAAATATTGAAATTATCCTATGTATCCTATCAGATCACTACAGACTAAGGCTGATCTTCAATAACAACATAAATAATAGAAAACCAACATTCATGTGGAAGCTGAAGAACACTCTACTCAATGGTAACGTGGTGAAGGAAGAAATAAAGAAATTAAAGATTTTTTAGAGTTTAATGAAAATGAAGCCACAACGTACCCAAACTTATGGGACTCAATGAAAGCAGTCCTAAGAAGAAAACTCATAGCTCTGAGTGCCACCAAAAGGAAACTAGAGAGAGCATACATTAGCAACTTGACAGCACACCTAAAAGCTCTAGAACAAAAGGAAGCAAATTTACCCAAGAGAAGTAGACTGCAGGGAATAATCAAACTCAGGGCTGATATCAATGAAGTGGAAACAAAAAGAACTATACAAAGAATCAACCAAACCAGGAGCTGGTTCTTTGAGAAAATCAATAAGATAGATAAACTTTTAATCAGACTAACTAGAGGTCAAAGGGACAGTATTCTAATTAACAAAATTATAGTGAGTCTTAAAATAGGCATCAGGTTTTTTTCCTACCACAGAGAAGTAGCTGGTCTGAGACTTAATACAGAACGCAGAAAATACTATGCTCTTCTTGGTTCAGACACTAAATTAAGTCTACAATCCACATATGTGGGACTGCCCTCACTCATACACACTTAGGACTTTCACCATTTAAATCATGCCTAAGTCTGCTTGCTTGAATCCTTGTCATCTCAAGGGATGCTCAGAAGGTCATCATTAGGGGTCTACACTATTATGTGAACCTGGGGTGTTATCAGCATTACCCTGTTCAGAATACCTCCCTCATTTCAAGATGAAGTTCCTCTCTGCACAGGCCTCTTTAAGGTCTTGTTTTTCTTTCTTTTCAAGGTTTTCTTTCTTCTTGTCATCTACAATTTTGTGCATTGGGCTCTGTAGCCCTGTGTATGACCTTCTGCCATATACTCAGGAACCAGCTGATGACCTAACATTGATGGGAATTTAGAGTGCTCTGAGAGCCTCTTCATGAGCCTCTTCAATTAGCTTTTGGCTGCTCTCACATCCTGGGTCATGACTGTGGCTCCCAGAGCTAAGGTCCTTGACCACAGAATAATGGATAAGGCCTGTGTTTCTGCCACCACAGAGCCATGACCTGAAGACAGGAGTATCAAGTGATGCATTCTCACATAGTTGCCTAGTGTGCATACCACTTCCTTAGTTCTCACTGAGACTCTGCAGTGAATGTTATGATGTTCACAAAGAAAGAGATAGGTAGCTCACAGGGAGAAGTAGCCCTCCGAGGTATTGGAGGAGATTGGAAGGGGTTAGGTAGCTGGCATGTTCCTTGATAATCAGGCCCACAAAGTATGATTGTTGGTTTCTAACAACTACAAACATTTTGTTGCTGGTCCCTTGCTGTGGGAAGATCTCATCCAATATCCTGTTGGAGGTGGAAGACAGAGACCACTGACCTCTTCCTTCAAGTTTTAAGTAGGGTGATGCTGAATCCAGAATTTTTCTCTTGGGAAGGACCCAGATTACAGCGCTGCCACTGTGTTATAGAGGGAAGGGTGAGACAGGGCATATGTTCTAAACCAGGTATCTACAGGGCTTGGAGAGTACCTGTTGGCAGACTCAAGGGTAACCACAGTGAGTTGTTGATAGAGATAGGGTAAAGGAAGTCACCTTCCCTACACAAATATAAAAAGATCTTAGTACAAGTACTTTGTGGAATTAGAGTGTGGAAAGCTCCACATACATATGTTTATTTGTGCCCCGCGTGTTAATGTCTCGCCTGCAAGAACTCACGTGGACACATGAACAGGTTCTTCTGCAGCAAACTTTTATTATTTCATGAGGAGGAAGACGCTGTGCCCAGAAGGGCTCAGCTTTTTATAGACCCGAAGGCGGCGTGTTCACATTAGATTGGCTGCTCGCCCATAAACCCAAGACGCCCCGGGAATGGGCTTGTTACTTGGTGCGCTTTCCCCACAGCACAAAGCACATTCCAAAGATCATTGGGGAGAGTGCAGGATGTCAGTGCCATGAATGCTGCCACAACTCGCAGCGGCTCTCTACATTTATTTGCATACATATATGTTAACTATTTATGTTTTCATTTATTTGCCTTTGTGAATTGTGCTGTAATAAACTTACTGTCATACGATCCCCATTTCATCTTTGCCACATTATGGTGGAAGTTGTAGAAGAGATTCCAGTGAGCATGCAGGGTAAAACCAGACTCTCTCTATTCCATGAAGCCATACCTTGACTTGTAGTAGTCTTTCATAGGTTTGGGATTTGCAAAGCCTGGGTTGGGCTTGCATCTGTGACCCATTAGCAGGGAAGCCTCTGCCCTGAACCCTCCCATGCCAAGCCACTGTTCTCTCTGATGTTCTCCAAATTGACTTTGCTGGGATTGGTTAACTTCATAGGCTGATTGAAAAAAACCATGTAAGTGAAACCACCAAAGGCCTCTGGATCCAAGGTTGGCCCACATGAACCAGCCCTGGCTTGGCAGGTATAAACAGTATTGAACCAAGGTAGCAGAGCAAATGTAAATTAGGAACAGGGCAGAAGAGAGGAGGGTTGAGAGGCAGAGAGAAAACATAGCTATATCCTCTCCCCCCCCCCCCGCCCCGTGTGTGTGTGTTTTATATGCACAGTTGCTGTGGTATAGCCTGTGTGTCTGGAGAAAATGTACACTGTATATTTATGTTTGTGTATTGTGTATGCACAATTGTGTGCATCAGTAGTATGTATGCATCACCGTGAGGGGTACTATGAGGATCTGTTGGCTTTTGTCCCCAGACTCCTCCAGAAACCCTCTCAAGTTGATAAACTGATGGTATACAAAATTAATACATAAAAATTAGTAGCTTTCCTACACAGCAAGCACAAAACTACTGAAAAAGAAATAAGTAATTTCATTCAAAGTATGTGCGCGTGCAAGCAAACACATACACACAAACACACACTTACCAGAGCTCATGTAACTGTGAAAAGTCTTGGAATAAAGCTAACTAAGGAAATGAGAGACTGTGAAAGTAAATCTTCAAAACACTGAGTAAACAAGGTAGATACTAGAATGAAACTACCCCCCCCAACATGGATCATAAGAATTAATCTCTTAAAAATTGTCACCCTACAAAAAGAAATCTACAAATGTATTGCAATCAAAATAAGTTGGAGTCATTGTTCATGACATTAAAACAATTCAAAAATTATATGGAAGCACAACCAATCAAGGATAACTAAAGCAATTCTAAATATTAAGAGTACTATGGGAGGTATTAATACATACTAAAGAACTACAGTATAGCTAAACATTATGATACAGACATGAAACAAACATATAAACCATTGGAAAAGAATACAGGACTCAGTGTTACAGGAGTATGTGTTAAGTTATAGGAACAGGTAAGGGCTTTTTGGGTAGGGCTGATAGAACAGGAAATAAGATCAGTAATTGACAAGTGGAATCTCCTGGAATGAAGGAATATCTATACATCAAAGAAATTCCAGGACCACGATGAAGTAGCTCCAGAAATGGTAGAAATGCAAGTTATATATCTGAGTTTAATAGTCTCTGCAGTACACAAAGAACTCAAACTTAAGCATCATGAAAACACAAATCAACCAAAAAGTGAGTCATTAAATAGATTGTTCAATTTAGTCACAAATAGTGACTAAATTTTCAAAACTGTTCAACATCTTTATCATGGAAACACAAATAAAAATGAAATCAAGTAGGCAGTTATTATAAATACAAATGACAGCAAATGTTGGCATGTATATTGAAAAGGAAAACGTCTATACATTGCTATTAGTAATGCAAACTTGTGCAACTATTTTAGAAATAAGTCTGGAGTGTTTTTTTTAATTTTATATTTATTTTAAGCAAAAATTGAACTAATATATATCTTGATATATCATTCTTGGGCACTTATTCAAAAGACTTTATGTCTACAGATATGTAAAGCCACACTCATCCATCCATGTTCATTGCTACTCATTATAAAGCCAGGAAATGGAATCAATCTATATATCCATTAACTGATAGATGGCTAATGCAAATGTGGTACAAATACAAAATTGAATTTTATTTAGCTGTAGAGAAAAAATAAAATCGTTAAATTCTCAGGTAACTGGTTGTCACTAGAGCATATACTCAGCCGGGCAACTTGGGTAGAACAACAAATGCTGTATGATCTCTCCTGTGGATTCCAGCCTTCAATCTTTTGTGTGTTCCACTTGGAGGATAAGTGGATGCCAGAAACTAGAAAGTGACCATGTTAGACATATTATGAAGGGGTGTTAGTATAATACATGTAAATGGAGATTAGAGAGAGGAAATACTGGGGGTATAAAGGTTTAATCAAGGAAGGGTTAACCAAATGAAGGGTATATGAAAATCCATAGGGAAACCTACTAACTTTCAGTCTGGTTTAAAATACACTTAGAAAAAAGAAAACCAGTAGAACACATATGACATTATAAAAGACTGGGATATTTGGGGTTAAAGGTTTATGTTGGTATGGAAGATGGGAAAGAAGAAGGAGTAGATGTGTGATAAGACAAACTAAGGTTGTACACATGAGCCTTATGGAAACCCACTGGCTTATAAATAATTACAGAACATCTATTTTGGATAAAAAGGTTTGCTTTCAGATCCAGGACAAGGGACTGATGTGCATATTTTATATACCAAAGTAGAACTTCAATGTTCTCCCAGCATCTTTCGGTTCATACCTAGCATACCTTCCTCCCAACCCTAAACTTTTCAGCCCAGGGGTTGGGCTGCCCTTCCCCCCAGAGGTTTCTTCCTATACAATCCATACATTTTGGTCTCTCTCTCTCTCCTTTTCTCCTATTTTCTTCTGCTTGCATGTCCCGTTCTCTTTCTCTCTCCCTTCTCTATCCCTCCCTTTTCCATAGTGACTTCCCTGGCCTTGGTCCTTGGGGTCAGTGAACTTGACCACTCAAGAGCAACTTCCCAATAAACCTGCCTTTAATATAATATAATCTGTCTTAAATTGGCTCAGTTTTTGCAGTGGAGAAATAACCTATTAATGAATATAGTGTTTAAATGGAGGTACTTTGCATGGGTAGAAAGTGATACTTCCATAAGGCAGGGGTTATTAAATGAAAATCTCAGTGCTAGGTCTAGGATACCTTCCTGAAATTACTGGTCAAGGAGACTCCAGGTATCTACAAAACAATACAGGTGACTGCCATTGTTTTTGGTTATCTTTGTCTAGAATAACTAGATAGTAACATCATATCAACTTCAAACTGATTGTGAAATATTATCCCCCTGGCTCTAGTGCCAGAAGTTCTATGCAAGCAGCTAGTAGAGGAAAGATATTAATGGTCTTACACAATGTTATTCCTGCTCTTCCTGCATGCTGAAAGTGGCACACTCGACAAGATATAGACACATAGTTAAAGGGTAACCAATGTCTTTCTGATTGGATTTGAGACCAGTTTCATGGGAGGGAAGTCATGACTGGCATTATGTATCTGGTCAAAAGCCCATGGGTGGGAAATTATATGTCCTTGAGGGGAACCTATTGTTGTTATTTTGTTAAATAGCCATATTTGGCAAGGTGCCCTTTAAATATTTATGTTTATACCCAGAGATCTTGGCTGCTGTCAACCTTGGTCTAACATGCTTCTTTTTGTAGTAATTAAAATGCAAAGATTTATAGCTGGTGAAAATGATAAGAATAAGTGTCTATGACACTTTCCTAAATGGAAAACCTCCTTCCTCAGGGTTCAAGAGACAATGCTGATGATGGCTGAAAATAATGTAAGAGCAGCAAAATGGGGGGATATACTGTGAATGTTTGTCTTTGGGTCATACACAAATATTCTATTCATGAACACGTGACAGTGGTGATATCCTACATAAAACTTGAACAACATCAAATTAGTCAAAATATGAGCATAAATGGGAGAAAAACACATGATGCCTCATGGCTGTTGTTCAGTTAGTAGCTGATGACAGCTGGGTTAGTTGGTATTCTTTGTACTTGAGGCAACTGATAGGCTGTCTGTGATCCAAAGGATGGTCCCACACACATGCACATGAGAACAGCTTTAAATAATACCAGTAGTATAAGGTTTAAAAAAGAAGGCATGAAATTGGAAGGAAGTTTCTGGGTAGAATGAAAGTTTTCCCAGAGAAGTTTTACATAGGTCAAAGATCCACCCTGAATTCACCCAGTGCCAGCTAAAAGTCTAAGTGAATAATTCTGAGTCTCTTAATTATTTTTAAAAATTTTTGAGGGCTATGTCAATATGTAAGAACCAACTTCAAATTTATTAATATTATACACATTTTGTGTCATGTACTTGGTCTTCTTAACTATGTATAATTACATATTAATATACAATCTACCAATATATTAATATTGATATAAATATATAATTAATTATATATAATTAAGTAATAATTATATGTATGATATATAATACTCTTTGTGATATATACTACTCCATATGATATATATATATATGTGTGTGTGTATGTTTGTGTGTGTGAGTACATGTGATACTCATAATCCTTTTCATCATTAGATGCTTCTCAACTATCATTTTCCATGTTTGAGCTCAGTCTACCATTGTCCATGAAGCCACCAGCCTATTTAGAAAATATTCTTCTTAGTCCAGGCTCATTAACTTGGGGCTCTCTAGAATAAAACTGTACTTGCAATGTGATTTTTATTGAGGGCCATATAATTATGAACATTCACCTGTTCTATTAAATGAATTATCTAATTGGATAAATGAGTAATTAGCTCATGATAAACAAGAACCATGATGTCATACACTTGTTTTTTTTTTTAAATTGGCAGAAGCTGGGACACAGCATAATCATGAGATTATTGACTTAGTCAATTATTATGCTAGATGATTTTTTACCTAATGTTATTACTTCACATAGAGGTCATAAAATGTTACTTATTTTTACTTCCTGAATATAATATATTTTAATACATTTACACAGAAAACAAATATCCATGCATAAATAAACATATATGCATATATATTTTTATAATTAGCTAGACAAATCTACATCCACAATATCTTTTATTCAAATATAATGATTTTGTTCATTATCAGACCATATATATGCCGAACATTTGCCAAGTACCCAAATAAGAAAGACTACACAAATATATGAAGTAAGAGACTTATGTTTAAATAATAGCAAATATAAATTCAGCTAGAAGTAATTTTTAGTCATCCTTTCAACCAAAATTTAGGCTTGTTGAAATAAGAAGATATTTCTTATGATGTAAAAAAATTACATACCACTAGTAATTATATACCACTTTATCCCAGCACTCTCTCCTGAGTAACAGGCTTTAAGTAACTTCAGTATAATTATAAATTTAATCAGAAGACTTTTAGTCAACCTCTCAGCTGGCATAAATATTGTCTCCATTTAACAGATGAATTAAGAGGGGAAGTGGGTGGTGGTCATGATCACAATACATGATGTTATATGCAAGACATTCTCAATGAATTAAAAAATTTTATGAGCTGGACATGGTGGTGCATGCCTTTAATCCCAGCACTCGGGAGGCAGAGGCAGGTGGATTTCTGAGTTCGAAGCCAGCCTGGTCTACAAAGTGAGTTCCAGGACAGCCAGGGCTACACAGAGAAACCCTGTCTCAAAAACAAATTTTTTTTTATAAGAACAAACCCATAAAAGTGAAATTTTATAGCTGTTAAGTTGATAATTTAAAAATAATTAAGACCTTGAGTTATTCATAATTTGAAATATGCATTCAGTTCTGAAGAACTAAATTTCATTAGCATGCATTATGGTTTTCATTTTATGTATAAATCTACTGACATCACCAAGGTTCTAAATTAATAAGTGTGATGAAGTGTGGGGCATTGGGATATACAAAGAGAGTCTGGTCTCCAGTTGAGCTGAGGTCTGAACCCTGGACTGGTGATAATTCACCTACGTGTCATGGTAGGCATTCCTTCATGCTCCTGGAACTCTGGCTTCTGTAGAAGTTACTGCCCCCCTCAGCCCCCACAAGAGAAGTATGGCTAGTTGTCACATAGGCAATGTCCCAAGCTTCTGACTTTCAGGCTAAACTCCTGCCCAGTTACCTAGCAACAGTAAGGATAGCAGCATGCCATAAGAAGGGCTGTTTGGCCCCTTCTCACTCTCTCCTCTCTTGCTCTTACTCCTCTTACTCCCCTTACTCCCCTTACTCCCCTCTCCTCTCCTCTCCTCTCCCCTCCTCTCCTCTCCTCTCCTCTCCTCTCCTCTCCTCTCCTCTCACTCTCTTCCTCTCTCTTTTTTTTTCCTCTCTAGCCTTTCTTCTCTCTCCTTTTCCCCCTTTTCTCCTCTTGGCTATGGCTGGTCTCTCCCTCTTTCTACCTTCTCTCTTTCCCCTGCCTTTCTATAATAAAGCTCTAAAATAATAAATTGTCTCTGTTCATCAAGGCCCACTGCACAGACTCTCGCCTGTGTGGGAACCTCTCTCCCTCAGCCTCGTGGAGCTGCCGGGTGGGCCTGCACTTCCTGTTGCAGCCTGTCTTTCATTGCATTCTTTATGGCAGCTAGGTGACCCTAGCTGCTACTCCTCTGTTGTCACCCTGCTTTGCTTTGCTTGTTGCACCAGGCACAATTTTCTATTGCAAGGAGGAATAGTAATTAAAGGTGTGCTCATTACCACCTTCTCCTGCTCCTGTAGTACTGCAAACTGACCTGAGCCCTGTAAATAGCAGGAAGTAAGTCTGAAACCCTTTTAACTTTTTATTCTGAGACAGGGTCTCACTAAGGTGTCCACGCTGTCTTGGATGCATACCTGTTTCAGCCTCAGGACCAGCTGATATTAAAGAGAGCATATGCCACCAACTGAGCATTACCTAGTGTGGTGTGGTGGTGTGGATGAATATAACCTTAATATTTGCAGTATCTTGTCCCATTGCCAAAACTACTTCTTCTAAAGCATTAACCTTTGTCTACAATTTTTATCTATAATATGCAGCTCTGACAAAGCTACAGAAATATTCTTATGCATACCATTAACAAAATGAGTGGTATATAGCTGCTGAACTAAAGCTGTGGTAGATAATGCAAAAGAAGTTAAAATTGCAATTAAAGCAGTAATTCCTAAAATCGGAGCTGTAACAAATCTTTTTGGTCTAATAAAATCTTTTTGGTTTCTTTTAATCTTTTCAAAGTTTGCATTCCTGAATTTTTAAACCAAGGATCATTTCCTAACTCTATAGGCTGCAAAACATAAGCAGGTCTTTTTAACAAAATCATAACAGCAGATTTCTTATCTAAATTAGATTCTACACTATTAGTTAATTGACAAGAATTACAATGAATATGAAAAGACTTGCCAAGATTGGTGATCTAAACTCAGTCAAAACTACCCAATAACATAGCATACAGGTAAGGAACACACACTTTAACTACTATAGGGGAGTTCGCCTGAGCTTTGGGTTTATTTAAAAACAACAACAACAACAAAAAACAAATTAGCAGCAGCAAAGTCTAAACAAATCTAGTTGAAGAGCAGTAGTATTCTTGCTCTTTCTCTGTATCAGTCCCTCCACCTCACAAGTCAGCTTCTTTAGTTGTTTTTAAATCGGCACCAGGTCAGTCCTTATTGCTACAGTCTGTGGTGAAGATAGGGAGAGTCTCTCCATTTTGCTTGCAAGTGTTTGCTTTCCCTGATTTCTCCTTCTCTGTGCACCTAATACAGCTTTCACTCAGCAACTCACAGTTCAGCCTGTCACACGAATCATTCTGGAAGCTAACATGCTCTTGCAGCATTCTGTGGAAAAAACATAAACATGCCCTCTTCCCCATTTTAAGTACCTGAACAGGATCATGCCATGTGCCAATAAGTGGATCCTTTCACTTCACCTAGGCATAAGTATGCCTGGTTGTAGAATACTATAAGGTACTCACTCAGCAAGGTTTTCTTTGGAATCCAAATTTAAGAGTCATGATAGAATGTTAAAACTTTACTTGGAGATGAAGAAAGATGATTCTATATTAATGTTCTCTTTGCCAAAGAATTGCTGTGTGCAAATTGAGTAACAATAAATAGAATACACACCTAATATTTGATTACCATTGATTACAATTGATATCAATTGATCTCAGACGTTTCCTCTACTTTCTGTAAAGCCTTTTGTTTCTCACCAGTTAATTTGAATCTCACTAGATAGCGTCTAACAGAGGCTTAATTCTTCCTGTGGTGAGTTTAAGGTGAGGTCTTAGCCAATTAACATCTCCTGGAAACTTTTGAAAATAATTTGAAGTAAGCAAGCAAATCATCACTTCTTTCTAAATTTTCTGTATCATAATTTTCTAGGATAAAACTGAGACCCTAAATATTAAAAAGATATTGCTTCCGAATCTCTTCTATGGAGCAACAGCTATTCCCCAGAACTTTAAAGTTCATTATGTGAAAGCAAAGATTTGAAGTAAATTTTTCTTTGTTAATAAAATACTTTCCATTTAAGAAACAATATACAATGAAAGATTCAAACTCGTAGCTTCTTGTATTGAACTAGAGACAATAAAAATTTCTTACATAATGTAAAGCTATATTAGCCATACCTAAAGGAAAAATTTCCAGTGATCACAAAGTCACTAGAAGCAAACCCTTTACAATTATCAGGATGCAAAGGAAAAAACAAACTTTCAAATGTTTAATAACTTTATATGGAGTAGGCAAGCCAGCTTTATATAAGTTCTATAGCCTGATCGACCTTTTATAAATCTCGAACTTAAACATTATTATAAACAACACCTGGGTAGATCTGAAACAATATGAAGATATCTCAGTCCTACTTTGGAAGGAGAAGAAAGCAATCACAAAACAATTGGGGAGGGAGGGACCTGGAAGGGAAAGTGGATGAGGTGGGGAGCAGCAGGGAGTGAGAGAGGAGATCTGATCTGGTATTGGGTGAGGGAAAAGGACTGCAGCCCAGATGGCCAGCAGAAAAAATGAAAACAGATAACTTCGGGAAATATGAGGTGGAGGGGAATTTCATTTTAGCACCAGAGATCTGGGAGGTGAGAAACTCTCAAGACTCAAAGGGAGGGATCTTAGATGAAATGCCTGACAGTAGGGAGAGGGAACATATAGAGCCCACCTCCAGCTGGAAGACAGGACATTAAGTGAGGGATGGGGTTGCCATCCAACAGTTACAGCTCTGACCCTTAATTGTTCCTGTCTGAAAGAATTACAGGGATGGAAATTGAGAGGAGCCTTAGGAAAAGAAGGTCCAGTAACAGGCCCAAATTGGAATCCAGCTCAAAGGGAGGTCCCAAAGCTTGACACTACTACTGAGACTATGGAGCACTCACAAAAAGGGACCTAGCATGACTGAACTCCAGAAGACACAAAAAGCAACTGAAAGAATCAGATGTGGATATTTGCACCCAACCAATGGACAGAAGCAGCTGACTGCTGTTGTTGAATTAGGGAAGCCTGAAAGATGATGAGAAGAAAAGCAAACTTGTAGAAGCACCAGCAGTCTCAATTAATTTGCAACCCTGAGATCTCTCAAACATTGAAACACCAAACAGGCAGCATACACCAGCTGATATGAGGCCATTAACACACATACAATAGAAGACTGCCGGGTCTGTGTTCATTTAATGATGATGAATGTATACCTCAAGAGACTGGAGACCCCAGGGAGTTTATAGGTCAGGTGGGTTGGAGAGTGGGGACATCCACATGGATACAGGAGTTGGGGAGTAGGTATGGGTTTTGGAATATTTGGAGGGTGGAACTGGGGTGGTGGATAAAGTATGAAGTGTAAAAAAAATCTAATTTAAAAATAAAGAAAATATAAACTAAGGGAATACTGTAGATAGAAAACAGAAACTTGAGCCAAAATATAAGCAGATAAATACAAGAAATGGCAGAGATAATTTCTGGCATAGTAGCAGATATAATAAAGAAATGGAAATATAGGTAAAAGAAAATGAGAAATCTACTAAGTTCCTGAGAGAAAACATCAAGGAATACTAGGCCACTGTGAAAAAACAAAACTTTGAACAATATTAATAATAGAAGAGAAGATTCATAGTTCAAGACAACAAAAAATATTTTCAATAAATTCATAGAAGAAAACTTCTCTGACCTAAAAATAGATGATTTTAAAGATAAAAGAAGATTACAAAACACCGAGTACATTGCACCATTTTAGGAAATCCACCTGCAACAAAAGAATCAAAACAAGACAAAAAATGTACTGCACAAAGGAAGAATATTAAAAACCTGTGAAGCAAAAATGTCAGATAACATATAAAGGTAGATATAATTACTCTGGAGAAGTCAGAAATGCCTGGACAATTGTCTCACAAACTGTGAGAGACCCCATGTACCAAGTGAGAATCTAAACCCTGGAACACTTTTAATCATCATTCTTGAAAAAAAACCAAGCTATTCCCTGAAAAACTACATTTAAGCAATATCTACCCATGAGTTTAGCCATACAGCAGAAACTAGAAGATAAAGTACAAAACAAGAAGCTAAACTACAGCAATAAGTATTCAAAAAATAAATGAATCAAAAGCAGCAAATTTAACAAGAATGGGAACACACATACATACAAACACACACACACACACACACACACACACACACACTAACATTGTCACCATCAAAGTAACTGGAATTAACAATCATTGAACATTTATGTATCTCAATATAAATGATAAATAAACTCAATACACCTAATTTAAAAAACAAAAACAAAAACAAACAAACCACCGGCTTAAAGAATTGATAGAAAAAACCGGATCTTTCATTCTGCTGCATACAAGAAAAATACCTCAACAACAAAGAAAGACATTACCTCTGATTATAGTGCTATAAATGGTTTTCCCAACAAATGGACTCAAGAAGCAAGCCTAAGTAGATATTTTCATGTGTAACAAAATAGAAGATTACCCTAAAATTTATCCAAAGAAAGGAGAAGGACATGTCATACTTATCAAATGTATCACTAAGATGAGTTCTTTTTTTTTTTTCAAAGGGTGTGGTAGTTTATTTAAAAAACAGAAACAGCAAAATAAAACAACAGTAACAAAGAAAACGGTACCACACTGATCATGGTCACCAGAATATACGTAATGGCTTTTCTTTGGGTAACAACATTGCAGTATGTTTCAATACTAGAAGGTTTCAATAGGACCAAGAATATTAGAGAGTAAGGATCTTGGATGAAAATGGAGACAGTAAGTCTGGTCCATTAGCCCACAGAATTCATTTAAAGTCCCATGAATCAGTGAGATTAATCTATGTGGTTAGGTAGGACGAAATTTATCTCAGAGGTAGGCAGCAAGAACTTTATATTTCTTTGTATTTTAATCTTTAGTTTATGATTTAAGCTATGTCCACCCTGGCTAACACATAATCACACATGACACCTCAGGTAATGTCCTTGCTACTATTGCACAAGTTTAGTAATTTTTTTTAAAAGAAAAAAATCAACCCACCATCAAAACAAAGAGGCAAATAGATGTGATGTTCAAATCATTTGAAATGCAGAGAGCTTGCTTCTTCAATTCCAATTTAATCTTGAATGCTATCATTATAACCTCCAAAATTCTAGAATAAACTTAATTTTTAATATACATGGGTTTTCTTTATCTAACTGTACTTTGCAATCAAAGAGAGGAGGTTGCTTTTTAAGAGAGCATGGCTTTTGGCAACAGTTCCACATGCCTGTAGTAAAGAAAATGCCACAGGATGCCACATCTGCCTTATGGGGCCACGAAGCTGTTGCTAAGCCAGGGAAATCCGTTTCTGAACTTACCAGGGCAACCCCAGTGTCTTAGTCAGGGTTTCTATTCCTGCACAAACATCATGACCAAGAAGCACTTGGGGGAGGAAAGA
>LR756402.1:6915-44230 GCA_902729485.2 Mus minutoides | reverse complement strand
TCCCCTGGCTTGCTCAGCCTGCTCTCTTATAGAACCCAAGACTGCCAGCCCAGAGATGGTCCCACCCACAAGGGGCCCTTGATCACTAATTGAGAAAATACCCCACAGCTAGATCTCATGGAGGCATTTCCCCAACTGAAGCTCCTTTCTCTGTGGTAACTCCAGCTGTGTCAAGTTGACACAAACCTAGCCAGTACACCCAGGAAGTGCAGAAATGGACATCTGTTCCACCACTCACAGGTATTAACCCCAGAAATGGGAGTTCAAACCTTGCCTATGGGAGTTTTTGGACCTTTACCTGCAGAAACTTGGGGAATTTGTTTAGCACTAATCAGTACTATTGTGGAAGGACTGTAGTTTTTTTTTGCAGGCATTATAGATAATGATTATGAGGGAGAAATGAAAATTATGGCTGCTTCCTTTCATGATATTATAACTGTACCTGCTAACCAAAGATTTGCTCAACTTATCTTCTACTTCCTTCCAGATTTGTTAAGGGTGAAAAAATTAGAACAATACAAAGAACACAACAAAACATTGTTTCTTTGAGTAAATTGACAAGGTAGACAAAAATCTTACCTAAAGTAAAAGGAATAGAGAGATATGACAGTTAACAAAATCAGAAAGAAAACTTATGACAAAACAACAGACAATGAGGAAATCCAAGTAGTTTTTATGTATTACTTCAAAAACCTGTTCTCTACAAAACTGGAAAATATCAAAGAAATGTATAAGCAGAATAACTGATATATGCATCACCTGTCAATTAAAAAATATCTATGGTCTTTCCAAAAGGGTAGAATAGAACATGGGCCATCCAGGAGGCAGAGAGAATTCTGGGAGAGAGCCAAAATTGGGAGATTCACCTGTGAAGATGTAAGCATTTGGACACGTGATATCTGAGCACAGATATCTAGCCATGTAGCAAAAAATAGGTTAAAAGAAATGGACTATTTTAATTTATGAGCTAATCAGAGAATAGCTAAACTATATGGCCAAGATATTTCCAGGTATACTTTGAATCTAAACCTAACTTCAATAAATGACATCCAAATCATGGCAATTAGAATACAAAGTTACAGTCTGAAAATGCCTGGGTAATAAGAGTCTGGCTAATAGTACAAGAGGCCCATTCTTTTGAGAGAGAGAGAGAGAGAGAGAGAGAGAGAGAGAGAGAGAACAAAACTGCCTAAACTGACTAAAGCCAAAGCCAAAGCTTCCCAGAACAGTACAAGCAAGTAGTTGGGAAAAAGGTTTCCTAACCAGGAAGCAGGAACCTATATAGTGATAGTATTGAAGGTGCTTAAAAAAAGTTATTGTATACATTTACATTTCAAATGATATCTCCCTTCACGGTTTCCCCTCTGCAAACCACTCCATCACATCTCCCCTCAAAATTGCCACTATGAGGGTACTCCTTGACCAACTCACCCACTCCTGCTTCACTGTTCCAGCATCCCCTTACATTGGGCTATCAGTCCTCCTCAGGACCAAGGGCTTCCCCTCCCATTGATGCCAGCTAAGGCTAGCCTCTGCAACATATGTAGCTGGAGCCATGGATTCCTCCATTGTATACTCTTTGGTTGGTGGATTAGTCCCTGGGAGCTCTCGGTGGTCAATTGAAGGTGCTTTTTAAAATCCCATACTGAATTTAAAAGCAAAATACAGAACTTGGGACTTTTGAAGGGAAGACCACTGCATTAGCTAATAGAGAGAAACCATACTCCCATTGGCTCCACAATGGCTAAATATAGTCAGTGGAGTTGCAGATAGCAATACCAGTGGAGACTTTCCAAAAACTAGAGCCAAGGGGAAAGCTCCTCAAGTTCCCAAGCTTGGCAAAGCAGGACAGCCCAATCTTTTCCTGTAGGAATTAACTCTCTGTGCTCATGACATGGAGAAAGGCAACCCTAGGTTGGGTACTGCAGTCAAGATTGGATGGAAGGACTCATACCTTTCCCTGTAAACAAAGGGATGGGGTAGGGCCAAGTTGCAGCATAATATCTAATCTACAATACAGCAGATAAAGGAGTCAGAGACAGAAAGGTCTATGTAAATTCTAGATCAACCTGGTCTACAAAATACAGTTAAGGAGATACCCTCTACTGATAATAACAGCCACTTATGAACAAGTCTAAAATTAAAAGTGATATATTTTTCTTTAAAAGTATTATGCATATTTTTACTTAATAGTAAATAGAAATATTTACTAATATTCATTAAATATTTGTAGTGTTCATTAAAAAATGAATACATTATCAATCTGAAATGTGTACAAAGAGAAAGAGAAATGTAGGTATATTTTTATTCACATAATGTATGTTTATAATTTCAAATTGAAAGATAATGTTTTTTTCTGTTACCAAAAACCATTTATGGGGTTGGGGATTTAGTTCAGTGTTAGTGTGCTTGCCTGGCAAGCACAAGGAACTGGGTTCAGTACTCAGGTCTGAAAAAGAAAAAAAGAAAAAAAACAAAAAACAATAAACAAAACTGTCTTAACCTAAGAAAGATAGATACTGCTAGCCAACGTAAGAACCCACACTTCGGGTGTTGTCAAGGTTCTTTGTGCTATTTCCAGGAGAAGAAAAGTTTCCATATAAGGAATCCAGAGGCCATTGGACAAGAAAATAAAGAATAGTACTATTAATCTTATTAACTGTAATGCACATTAATAATGATCTTGGAAGTACAGAATTGAAAATTCTTTATTAGAGGTAATATATAAATCAAATAAACACACATATCATAGAGACAATGTGACATTGTTTTAAATTTAAAAAGACAAGCAATTAATCTGAATTTGGTGTAAGTTTGAAATGCCATCATAGTATCCAACTGTATAAACTGACAGACAATAGTCTAATTTAAAATGACATGGATGGAGAACATGGTAGCCTAGTGAGGAAGTGGTCAACTCTGATCTGAGCAAACAGTATCCTTAAACATTGGAGTTCAAAGGGGAGAACCAATAATGGCTCAGTATAGCACATGATACATAAGTCAGGCAAAATAGTGTGACTAGGTACAATGGAGGTATGCTTGGACACTAGGTTGAAAAGGAATGAAAATGAAAAGTTTAACTTGGGGAAGAATATTAAATTAATAGTGAAAAAAGAAGTATGAATAAATTCTCTGTAATTTTCAAAGTTGGGAGAAATATTAAATTCATATAAATATTTCAATGGTACATAGGTACAAAATAAATTATCTTAGTCCTTTGACATCAATACATGGGAGAGAAAGACAGAGACAAATGAGTCCATTTTGAGTTGTAGGCCAGCCTGGGCTACACAACAAAGCTCTGTCTCAATAAATAATAATTTATATGCATTGTTATAGAGGAATATATTTGGACTTCATTCTGACTTGTAATTGATTTAACAACATTAATAAAATTGTGTGTTCAATGGTAATGATGATACATATATCCTCTTTGAGCGTGCTCAAATGGAACAGACTTCAATAGAAAGGGGGTGCTAGATTGGATTAGTCTATACTTATGGGGACTTCAAACTTCTGTATAAAAGTTATGTTATATTGGGAGAGAGGCTTTGTGTTTGTTTCAATAAGAATGATGAACAGGCTTTGAATTTCTTCCAAGGATCAGATTTGATAAAGGGAGACTCCTGAAGATCATGGCTATGGACAGAATAAAGAAATTAAGGAGATAAAACTGGACAGAAAACATGATTTGCTGATGTCTCTAAGTGATATCAGCCCTAATACTGGTTGAGACATACACATGTCTCTAGTCAGAATTTCCCCTGTACATATCCAAAGAAAGTTGTTGACTATATAGTTCTCATCACTTCATCCTTTCATATGGGATGTAGGGAGATTTATAGGTTCTATGATCATACTAGCTCATAAAGAAAGACAGTCATCATTCACCTGCTCAAAGAGCAAAAAATTATTTTTTAACTGATCTGTGCACATTGCACATTCCAAACAGTTTGCTAATATGGAGTTATATATTACTTTAAAAAGCTTTATGTTCTCATGTAGAAGAATGCAAATTGATCCATTTTTATCTCCTTGTACAAACCTCAAGTCTAAGTGGATCAAAGAACTCCACATAAAACCAGAAACACTGAAATTTATAGAGGGGAAAGTAGGGAAAAGCCTCAAAGATATGGGAACAGGGAAAAAAATTTCTGAATAGAATAGCAATGGCTTGTGCTGTAAGACAAAAATCAACAAATAGGACCTCATAAAATTGCAAAGCTTCTGTAAAGCAAAAGACACTGTCAATAAGACAAAAAGG
Organism: Mus minutoides; assembly: GCA_902729485.2. NCBI lineage: Eukaryota > Metazoa > Chordata > Mammalia > Rodentia > Muridae > Mus > Mus minutoides. Next base: position 39,963 of record LR756402.1, on the reverse strand, counting down.
CCACCAACAGATTGGGAAAGGATTTTTTTTACCAATCCTAAATCTGATAGGGGACTAATATCCAATATATACAAAGAGCTCAATAAGCTGAACTCCAGAAATTCAAATAACCCCATTAAAAATGGGGTTCAGAGCTTAACCCCATTAAAAATGGGGTTCAGAGCTTAACTTAGGAATACCGAAGGGCTGAGAAGCACCTGAAAAAATGTTCAACATCCTTAATCGTCAGGGAAATGCAAATCAAAACAACCCTGAGATTCCACCTCACACCATTCAGAATGGCTAAGATAAAAAATTCAGGTGTCAGCAGATGCTGGAGAGGATGTAGAGAAAGAGGAACACTCCTCTATTGCTGGTGGGATTGCAAGCTTGTATAACCACTCTGGAAATCAGTCTGGCGGTTCCTCAGAAAATTGGACATAGTACTACCAGAAGATCCAGCAATTCCTCACCTGGGCATAAACCCAGAAGATGTTACAACTGGTAATAAGGACACATGCTCCACTATGTTCATAGCAGCTTTATTTATAATAGCCAGAAACTGAAAAGAACCCAGATGTCCCTCAACAGAGGAATGGATACAGAAAATGTGGTACATTTACACAATGGAGTACTACTCAGCTATTAAAAATAATGAATTTATGAGATTCTTAGGCCAATGGATATGTGGAGGATATCATTTTGAGTGAGGTAACCCAATCACAAAAGAAGTGGATATTAGCCCAGAAACTTACACAAGAAAATCAAGAAGAAGGAAGACTAAAATGTGGATATTTCATTCCTCCTTAGAATAGGGAACAAAACACCTATGGAAGGAGCTACAGAGACAAAATTTGGAGGTAAGATGAAAGGATGGACCATCCAGAGACTACCTTACCTGGGTATCCATCCCAACAGGCTTTTCTGATCATCACAATTTTCTTAGCGTCTTTGAAGATGGCATTGACTTAGACAGCAGGAAGCAATCTAAGGAAAACAACACCCTCATTCCATTTAAAGTTGCAGTGTGTGGTTGTTGTCAGTTGTAAATCTGAGAGTTGGTTGAAGTTTACTGATGGTTGATTAGAAAAGAAAGAAAAAATAGGATCAGCAATTTCTTTCTTCCTCTCTCTTCTACCCTATTGCTTGTTTCCCTGTGTGAATAGTTATTGAAACCAGGGCAGTGGAACTGGGGTGAAGGGGAAAAGAGGAGTAGATCATTGTATCTCCTTTTAGAATAAGAAGAATGTGAGAAGTCGCAAACATCATAGATTGGTAATGATTTCCATATGATGATGGAAAATGTAAAGTTATGAAGAGCTATTCAGTTTAACAAAAACTAACTCATGATGTATGTCTAACTTCTTATGCATTTGCTAATTGCTCAAAGTCAAGCTGCTAAATGATTTATATGAATAACATCATATGTTTTCTGATCCCCCAAGAAAATCCTTTCTTTTTTAAGGTCAGGCATTTAAACAAAAGCCTCATGTCCTCGGAGGGTTGAGGAAGATTCTTATTTGTTGGGGGGAAAAAGATTAGTTATTCTTATCTCTGGCAAGGAAAAAAATGTTCCCCTTTCGTTAACATATGACTCATACCTAATAACTTGTATTGGTCACTATTAGGAATTAGAACTTTTTCTTGCTTTCTGGGGAAACAGCCTTGTCAGTTTAGAATGAACGTTTTTCCTTTTCACCCATGGAGTGGCTATATTAGTTTCTTTTTCTTTCTTTTTTTTTTTTTAAATTAGATATTTTCTTTATTTACATTTCAAATGCTATCCCGAAAGTCCCCTATACCCTCCCCCGGCCCTGCTCCCCTACCCACCCACTCCCACTTCTTGGCCCTGGTGTTCCCCTGTACTGGGGCATATAAAGTTTGCAAGACCAAGGGGCCTCTCTTCTGAATGATGGCCGAGTAGGCTATCTTCTGCTACATATGCAGCTAGAGACATGAGCTCTGGGGGTACTGGTTAGTTCATGTTGTAGTTCCACCTATAGGGTTGCAGACCCCTTCAGCTCCTTGGGTACTTTCGCTAGCTTCTATATTGGGGGCTCTGTGTTCCATCCTATAGATGACTTTATTTGGTCCACTTTAAGGGTAAAGTTGCCCGTCTCATTATGGACTTAATCCACAATTAAAAGTTTAATTTGATACTAAAGAAATTAACAATATAAATTGTGATTTTTAAAGGCTAAACCTAATTTCCTAATCTTATTCCAACTACTATTGTAAAATTTTAGGAATAATTAAGAAATATTATTTTGTAGTCAGTCATGTTATAAATAATCAAATCCTTTAACATATTCAGAACTATAACTGTAGTCAGGTTCAGAACTGATGCAATTATTTACAGGAATATGTCTACTTTGCCTCCTGTATTAGGTTAATTTTATGATGAATATCAAGAAACAAGCAATGTTTTTCTATTTAGATAAACTTTATATAGATAGGTGACCTTCAAACACTTCAGAGATCATGAGAATATGGCACTTAAAAATTTTTTATATATATAAAAAAGGTGTTCTCATAGTGATATATATCAGGCCCTGTCATTATTCCTAATCTTTTCAATAAATATAAATGAGCACAAAGGAATCTCTAACTTGTGCTTGCTCAAAATGTGGCAAAATTGGATAGTGAGCTATAAATTGCCATTTACCTTGACTGCTGACAGCATACAATCCAAACTGTCAATAAGCAGAAAATTGGGCAGTTGATTGACTCACATTGTCTAGACAAAGTAGGAAAGTCTCACTAAGTTCCTACTTTATAGTAAACTTGTCAGATATTCAAACCCTGACTTCCAAAGATGGATGCCCCCACTGATACAGTGCAATCATGGGTGAGCGTCCAATAGATGGTAGAGTTCTGTCATTTTTGTTAGATTCAGAAGCTGCTTAGTGTGTACCTCCTTCTTCAGATGAAAATCTTCCTTCTTAGGTCTTGGATGGGTTTGAAAACTAGACTTGTGATACATTTCAATTTTTCTTTAATATTAATCAATGGAGTTCTGATAATTTCATAGTCACAAGCTCAAAAATTCAAATTCCAGTGGAAATATTCTAAGAAGAAACTAAAACAACAGTTCTCCTTGTGTTCATTTGAGATAAACTGTCTATAGAACTTTGGATAGAATACATAGTAGGGCTGCTTTCTCTAAAGCGTGAAATAAAAATAAGTGAAATTTATTGTAAATGTAATATTTACCATTATATTTCTCATAACTGTTCTTTGAGTATAATGTTTACTGATACTAGAGATAAAGCCCTCTCTTGGACTAAATGGGATAGATGTTGAGAAAACCTACATCCACACACAAAGAATCAACAGGCTATAAAGTATGTCTCTATAGTCACAATTGTTAATTGTTGTGCTTACAGTGCCATAGATATGGTATTACCACTTCTATAACTCACAATTCCTAATTTCTCTATGGAAATATTTGTAACTTTTTTACCTCCTCAAAATGATTATCTGAGATTATTATGTTAAGAAGCAAGCTTCCATGCGGATGGCCACATAAACCCCAATCTTGCCAAAAGGCAATCTGCCGATATGTTTACTGTAAGCTGAGGAATCTCCACCATAAGGTTTTGTATAAATAAGAATATGGCTTTTGATAAATAAAGTGCTAATAGCTATATCTGTGGCAGGGCAAGCCAAAGAATGGAATAAGTGCACCAATGCTGAAAAAAAAAAAAAAAAAAACAGAATGATGAAAGAACTGGAAGATGGCCAAGAGGTAGAGCAGAGAGAGCCACATGGTAGTCACAAGGTGGCAAGGGAGTCAGGTCTAGAAGGCAAGCTGAGAGAGTTCTCCATTAAAAAATGCCAACAGCCTTACATTATACATGTTGCTCTGTATCTTTACTATTAAACCTCAAATGGGAACTACACACAACATTAATTTTGAGTGTATATAAATACAATGGTTTGTTTTCTGCTCTTTTGTTTTCACGTAGTTGGGCTCCTCTCATGTAACCTGTAGAAAACACCCAAAGATTTTTTTCCCCTCGTTCCAGTCAACCCTGCTTGCTCTGGTCTGCCCTGCTCACTCCGGTCGGCCCCGCTCGCTCCCTGCTCTCTCCGGTCCAAGGATTCATATATTATTATTCATAAGTACACTATAGCTGACTTCAGACGCACCAGAGGAGGGCATCGGGTGGTTGTAAGCCACCATGTGGTTGCTGGGATTTGAACTCATCACCTTCCTAAGAGCAGTCGGGTGCTCTTACCCACTGAGCCGTCTCACCAGCCCCAAAGATGTTTTTATATGAAAACTTTCTTGCTTCATATTTTTAGCAAAATCATCCCAAGAGGAGTTCATACCTGATCTCTTGCTATTTGTAGTACTGGCTGAAATCATAATGCTAGGGATGAATATGAACAAATGTGTTTTCCAGGATGTTTTTTACTTGAATATGGGACCTCAGCTGTAGAGGTGAGAGGAAAAAAATAGCTTTAAAATACCAAATGTCATTTAGTAAAAAACAAGAAAACCTTTGAATTATTATTGTGACAGCCTCATTCATCAGCGAAGTTTAAACTTATATGGTCACAAAACTATTACCTGAACATATATCTATTGGATACTGTTTGATCTACATCAAGCAAACCCATGTAGTAATAGGATGCTCTCTTGGATTTTTATCCCATTGCTTTTGCAGATTCCTAATTTTTTCTGAGTCTTTATAAGCTATAAGATCAAATGTGTTTCATTAAAGTTTCCTCTTATCATTGTTTTGTTATTGGAGAGTTTGTGCACCTCTGCTTTCTGTAGCATAAACTCTACAAAAGATTGAATATCGATTAATTATGTACATATGTAGAATTTTCCAAAATCTTAAATATTCAAATTTATATATGTATTTATTTGAGTATACAGTATTTATAAATGAGGAATTGTCCTTTTATCATTTTATCTCACAATAGGTCATTGTATTTATTAATTTGTTTCCATTGGACAATATTTTTTTATTTTAAAAATTTTACTTTTTTAAACTTTTATGTCCTGATTTTCTTTAAAAATAATGTTTAATAATTGTTTTGATAATTTCTTTTTTGGTATGAAATTTATTAAAATATCAGATACATAGTAAAATTAATATCAAAGCTCATACATGTATTTACAAAATAAAATTAAATAAATATTAAAGTTATGCAGAAATAGGTAACATAAGCAATGATCCTCTAACACAGCTGTCAGGTCATTCATCATGGTTTTATGTTTCAATAATGCTGGAAGCCAAATAGTCCAGAATTGTTGTAAGGTCTTCAAGATTAGGAATTTTTGGATGGATCAGAGTTACCTAGTATATTTTCTATGCACAGGACTTGTGTTCTCTAGGAAAAGAATACTATTAATTGCTGAGCCAGTTCTCCTTACCCAGCTCTCATTGTTTCCTTGAAAATCTTGCCCATAATATATTTACATTTGTAAGCAAGTCAACATATTTTTCATATTCTTCAAAGTTTCATTTTAGTCCTAAATCCACTCTCTCTGCCCTCATCTTTCTACCCACCCAATTTTAAGTTTATTACTTTTCTCCTCATTCAAGCACACTTTGTGTGTCTGGAGTATTATTGAGTTGGTACCAGCCCAGAATATGATTGCCTACTATAGATCAGATTATTGAAGAAAAGTTGAATCTTCTTAAAGAATTTTCAAGTTGGAATACTGTTCAGCTTTGAGTAGAAATGGCTACCATAACTCATTTGTTTGAATGCTTGGCCAGTAGTCAAAGATACTATGAGGAGTTGTGGCCTTGTTGGAATAGATATGGTAACACACTTATGGTAGATATAGATGACATACTTCCTGGAAGAAGTGTGTTAATAGACCTGGGTGTGGTTTACACATCTAAGAAACAAAACTCTGTCTCTGGTTTACATTTCTGCTGCTTGTGGATGAAATGTAGACCTCTTACCTTCTCTAAGACCATGTCTGCCTTCACACAGTCATGTATCCCACCACAATAAAATAAACAAAATTTCTGAAACTGTAAGTCAACCCCAATTAAAGGTTTGCCTGCATAAGAGTTCCCATGGTCATCATCTCTCTTCATAACACTAAAACAAAACTAACACAGAAGTTGTTACCAGGGATGAGGTTATTGCTGTGTTAAGCAATGTTCAATTTTGTTGAGTGCTTACTTGTTTGTTTCTTTGTTTGTTTGGAGATATATTGACTTTGGGATTTAAAGTAGAAAAACATTTAAATGCTGGAACTAATCATTAATGAACCATTCTAAAAGGAACATGAAAAAAAGTGGTGTTGTTTGTGACTTGAACTCAGTATTCTTGGATCAACTGGTTTCCAAATCTTAATGTTTCCAAGTGACTGTTGTTATGCTATTTTGTTAAAGAATGTTGTCACTTTTTGGTCTTAGACCAAAGGAATATGCCTTACTCTGAAGTGAATAGTTATAAATTAATCTCCTTTGCTAGAAAGATTCTAAATACAGCCTTGTATTGACTCTGTTGTCTGTTTGTTAGTGTTCACTTTTATGAAGATTTATAATGAAAAGTAGGAAGTTAAGGAAGAAAATCACAAAATGTACAGATTGAAATGCAAAGAGGTCTAGGAATTTAAATGGAGTTAAGTCCTGTGTTCAAATAGATAAACTTACTAACTGGAAGCACTGTGATAAATGGAATAATGGAAGTTGAAACTTAAGGACAAAATTCTACCTAGCTAAGCAAATTAAAGTAAACCTTAGAGCTGGGTATAGTTGTTTACATCATTAATTCCTGCTGGTGAATTTCTCAGGTTAGGGTCTTCTTGGAATACAAATTGAGGTACAGGATATATGAGTGTAGTCAGAAAAAAACAAAAACAAACAAACAAGAAAATGTGTAGTAACAACAACAACAAAAACAGAAGACAAACAAACAAAACAAAAGCTAGACAAGATTTAACTGAATGAGTAGGGTATGCTAGAGCCCCACCAAGCAGCAGACTTGACATTGTAAGCATGTGGTCCTGAAATTCCAGTCAAGGGCAGAAGGGATTATGGAATCATTCTCTGTGACTAAGAAAAAAATGTTTCTTTTTTAATATTTAAATATTATATTTTATATTTAAATATTTTATTTATTTACATGTCAAATGTTACCCCTTTCCCCATTTCCCCTCCAGAACCCCCTGATCCCATCTTCCCTCTCCCTGATTCTATGATGGTGCTTCCCCCCACCCACCCAATCCAGCCTCCCTGACCTGGCATTCCTCTATACTGGGGCATTGAGCCTTCCCAGGTCCAAGGTTCTCTCCTCCCATTGATATCTGACAAGGCCGAGAAAAGTTTTTAAATCCATGAACACAATCAGGGATCTCCATGCTTGGAGACTCAGAGAAGCCATTATGTGAAGCTCTAAAGAGAAGTCTGAATTGCCATGGAGATCCCATAATGCTGAAGATAATAGAGCTCTGGTCTTCCTGCCAAGGAGCACTGCCAAAAAGGAATGGGGCAAGGCCAATAGAAAGATGTGTTTTGGAGTCAACAAAGATGAAATTAATTAGAGACCTGAGAAAGATGTTGCCCTCCTGCTGGGAGACTCCCTGTCTGGAAATGGGCGGAAGTGATACACAGTATTGTACTTAGGTCAGAAGACTGATAATTCCTGGCCTTTAAGTGCACCAACTACACTGTGTGCTGAGGCTGACCGCTTCTAAAAAAATCTAAAATCTTTCTTGATTACTCTGAGTTTCAAAGACACCTAGCATGGCCTGTTGCTTAAGAGCAGGGGATTAGGAAAAGTCCTTTGTTGGAGATTGAAACAGGAGAATCTCTAAAAATTTTCTGCGTAACTTGGCATATGCAGTAAGAAAGTAAAGAAAGCCAGAAGCCAGATATGGAGATTCAATCCATTATTCCCAATTACTAAGCAGAGCAAAGAATGTGGGTATTAATGAGTTGAATATCAGCCTGATGTACATAGCAATGTCCAGTAAAGTCACAGGCTTGGTATTGCTCAAACCACCAAGCAAGCAATTGATTACTAAATGAATGTAATTCAGAAATAAATGAAATACAGAGACTATCTATAAATTATCCAAATAGCTAGGAGTAACTCTGTAAGTTGTCTTCTCTTACCTTGTCTATACTTACTGACCTGAATACAACTGTACCTACAAAGAGACACACATGCACAAACTGGTATGCACAAATATCATAAATACACACATAGATGAAAAATGTAACAGGCATGATGTTATACAACATTTCTTTGCAAGTTCCATACTGATACACTAGCAAATCCAGGCTTCCATACTCAAAAAACAATCTTAGAGAAATGGCAACTGAGGCCATGAATAGAATTATTTTACCTTAGAACATTATTTAAATAAGATATTGTTTCTGAAAATTGATTATATGGATAATTACATATACATATATTTTTATATATAAGTGGAGAGCTCAGGAAACCAATAACTTGTACCAGTAGAACTGCTATGATGAATGAAAATGATTCCTGATTTGTAGACAGTTTTTATTTGACTTGCCTATAAAAGATGAATAAAGTATGCTTTGAGCAACTGTGATCAAAAATTGTAATGCTAAATGATCTTGCCTAATTCTGATACATTTACCTAATCTAGTTCTACATACTCATGGCGAAGATATTAAATTATATATTTCATAGAAAGAAGATGAACTATAAAATTTCCTGTACAAATATTCAGGCATGTGAGGTAAAGGCAATATTCCTTTTGTTTATTTTATGTCATTTACACAGGTATAATTTTAAAAGCTACCAGTATATTCTGGCTCTGATATTTGCCATTGAAGATATCAATGGGAACCCCAATTTTTTACCCAACATATCCCTTGGATTTGATTTCTACAATGTCAGATTCACTGAGAAGGACACACTTATGAATGTTTGTATTTGGCTCACAGCTCATAGAGAGAAATATATTTTACCTAATTACAACTGTGAAAAAGGTATTTTACTGCTGCACTCACAGGAACATCATGGATCGTATCTGCACAAATTGGCACATTATTTCAACTCTTTAAATTTTCACAGGTGAGAAAAGGTATAGTTTAGCAACTGGAAATTGGGAGTTCTTGGTTGATATTATAGGTGTCTTTAAAATTAAAAGAGGAGGTTTCAATTATTCAAATATCAAAGCAAAGACTCAAATACAAGGAGATCAATCCATATTTCCCTTGCTTGCAGGAAAACGTATTGTTAAGTAAATTAAACCAAGTAGGTATTAGAAACTTACAGGCTTGCCACGAATTTCTGTAAAATGATAGAAGTGAAAATTTCTTTTAAAATTGGGAAAAAATATCTTTTTCCTATTCTCATCTTTTGATTTGGGAGTGAAATTTTGTTTGAAGTTAATATTGTTCCTCTTCTTTCTCAATTTGTTTCAGCTTTCTTTTGGCCCTTATGATCCTATTTTGAGTGACCGTGGTCAGTATTCTTCTCTCTACCAGATAGCTCCCAAGTCCTCATCTCTTTCACTTACCATTGTCGCTTTGATGGTTCATTTTAGGTGGTCCTGGGTTGGTCTCATTCTTCCAGATGACCACAAAGGAAATAAAATTCTATCAGATTTCAGAAATGAGATGGAGAGAAAAGGAATCTGCATAGCTTTTGTGAAAATGGTCCCTGCCACCTGGTCTTCACATTTTAACCAATTCTGGAAAAATATGGATGAGACAAATGTCATAATTATTTATGGTGACATTGATTCTCTAGAAGGTCTAATGAGAAATATTGGGCAAAGGCAATTGACATGGAAAGTCTGGGTCATGAACATTGAACCTCATTTTACTGATTATGCTGATTATTTCTTGTTAGACTCATTCCATGGGAGCCTCATCTTTATTTACCATTATTCAGAAAGATTTGAGTTTACAAATTTTATTCAAATAGTTAACCCCTACAAATATCCAGAAGATATTTATCTTCCTAAGTTGTGGCATTTGTTCTTCAAGTGTTCATTTTCTGATAATAGTTGTCAACTTTTGAACAGCTGTCAGTTCAATGCTTCTTTGGATGTATTGCCTCGTCACATATTTGATGTGTCCATGAGTGGTGAGAGTTCTAGCATATACAATGCTGTGTATGCTGTAGCTCACAGTCTCCATGAGATGAGACTTCAGCAAGTACAAATGGAACCATATGAAAATGGGGAAGGAACTTTGTTTTTTTCCATGGCAGGTATTATCCTTTCTACTATATTGTATTGTCGGCACTCTGATATGAGATTTGTTGTGACATTTAATTTAGTATTGTAAAGTTTAGTTTAAGTTGTCCACAATTAAAAGAAATTTTGTTTTACTAAAGTTACCTGGATGTCAGGAGAGATTCACATGTTTGTTGTTGAGATTTGAAGTGACATGTACTTCGATATTGTAAAATTTAGTTTATATTGTCCTCAATCACAGGGATTTTTGTGTTTCTAAGCTTACCAAGAGATCATGAGAGTTTCCCATGTGTGGTGTTGAGAGATGGGATGCAAGATAACAGGAGGAAATGTGCTTTGTCATTACTAAGTTCATGTCATTAATAGCTAGCTATAAAATATTCTCATTGCAATAGTTGCAAAAAATCAGTGTTTTCTCTATAAATTTCTTACAAAAGAAATAAAAATTGGACATTTAACTAAAATAATGACAGGTTTTGGGTTTTTTTTCGTAGTGATACCTTTTATTTACCATTTAGACATCAAAATCCTCATTTTAGATAGTAGTATTCTGAAGATACTCTGAAAATAAAGGGGTTTGGGTAGGTTTCAAATAATTAACATTTACATGAGTTAAAAGTAATTGATTCATTATCTGAGCTTGATTTAAAGGTTTCCATTAGAGTTAAATGACCCTTCAGATGGAGAATGGCATCCCACAAACTTGGGTTTACATTTTAGCATTCTAGGAAGCTTCATTAATGTTGACATTCATTCACATCAGAAATTAAGAACAAGAAGACACATTCCAAAACAGAGTTTCTGTTCTGACATTTGGACACAGTGTAATATAAATTCATGAATCTTTTCCAGCTCAACTCTTTCCTGAAGGACATTGAAGTGGGAGACCAAATGAGTTTAGATTGGAGACAGGAAGTAAATGCAAAATATGACATTTTTAACATTTGGAATTTACCAAAGAGTTTTGGAAGAAAGGTAAAAATAGATCATTTTCTGCAAATGCTCCCCAGGGCCAACAGTTGTCTTTAACTAAGCCATCCAATGGCCAGAAGAATTTTCAGAGGTGTGTTATGTCTTATCTCAATGCTTTGAGTGTATGTTAGTAAGAAAATTCTGCTTTCCAGTACAATAGTGCTTGTTTTCTGACTCAAGGTCCATTAATCTTTTATTACCAATATAACATACAATAAAATTTGTATTAATATTTCTTTATGTAGATCAATAGAAGTATTGAGTGTTATATGTTCCTCTGATGTTCACTTATGTAAACATTAAATTTATTCCACTTTTCTTTTTTCTTTTTTGATACAGGGTTTCTCTGTGTAGCGCTGGCTGTCCTGGAACTCACTCTGTAGACCAGGCTGGCCTCGAACTCAGAAATCCTCCTGCCTCTGTCTCCCAAGTGCTGGGATTAATGGCGTGCGCCACCACTGCCCCCACTTTTCACAAATTAGGAAATCTGGGAAAGAAAAAATTTGTGTCACCTAAATGACTCATGATTCAATGTTCTAGATACAATGGAAAATATAAAAGTTATTTTTATTGTGTAATCAAACATGATAAAAAAACAACTTTTAGAAAACAGAGAATATTGTTGCTTATGGTTCCAGAACTATGAGATTCCACCATAGATAGAAGCATCACAATATGGCATAGTCATGGAGACAGGAACAGAAATCAGAAAGATAGTGTTTTTACCCACACATATTAAGGGTTAATAAAATGAGAAAATTGAATCTAAGAAAACAATTAGAATTCCCACCCCCAGATACATATTTCCTCCAGCAAATTTGCATCTCCTAAAGTTTCAATAACCTTCCAAACAGGGCCACCAACAGATAAATAAATATTCAAATACTTTAACATACATGGAACATTTTCCATTCTAAATCACATATAGTAGCTGTGTTAGAATCCCTTATGTCTCTGTGCATAGACATGTGTCATTGTGTTTTCATGCTTTGAAGTTTCAATCCATGATCAGTTGTTCTTTACTCTTCAGACCACTAGAAAAGAACTGTATGGAATGCAACTGTATAAGCTACTGAGGTGTCTGTGTCCAACAAATATGTATCTGAAATAATTTAAGAAAGAGTTTGAGGATGCAGCATATTAAATTTCAAAATACATGACTTTCAAATGTATGATATTTATTGCAGACAGCAATGAATAGAGAAATTTTGTTCTGCCTCCTATACTTTTGTTTAGAAATAAGCAAATAAATACTGACTGTAAAAATTTAGGTGGCCCTTCAAATTATATAAATTCATCTTTCAATTCTTTCTAAAAAATACACTTATATTTATTTCCATGATCATTTCATATTCTGTCAATTGACAGTCAAGATTCACAGTTATGGTGGAAGTAAAGGTGATCAACATAGAAGTAAAAAAGTACAGAGGTTGTATCAGTCTGGAGAGAACTCATAGTCTTGAACATCATATCTACAATCACCTACATTTCTCAAACTTGTCCTTAACTTAATTAAGATTTAAAATTCTCTAACACTTTGATGATTCTCAGACCAATCATTAAATACATTTGCCTTATCAAGGGTAAAACCTTTCTATAATCCTCTGTATTTATAAGAATACATGGAAATATATTGTACACCATTCAAAACTGTTAATTATTAGATTTTTTTCATAATACTCTAAACACTAAATAACATTCTTTTCATCCTTCTCAGATCCCCCGGTCTGTGTGCAGTGAGAGTTGTGGACACGGATTCAGGAAAGTAACCCTGGAGGGCAATGCTGTCTGTTGCTATAAATGCACTCCATGTGCACACAATGAGATTTCTTTTTTTTTTTTTTTTGAGACAGGGTTTCTCTGTGTAGCCCTGGCTGTCCTGAAACTCACTTTGTAGACCAGGCTGGCCTCGAACTCAGAAATCCGCCTGCCTCTGCCTCCCGAGTGCTGGGATTAAAGGCTGCGCCACAACGCCCGGCCACAATGAGATTTATAATGAGACAGGTAAATGCAGTCTTTACAAAAAGTTTCCACTTTATCCGTATGACTTTACAATACACTGGCGTATGTAAGTGATCTAAATAGAAATCAGAATATACTTTTCTTTCTTTGTTTAGGAAATTATAAGCAACAATCCATGTCTATCCCTTTAAAATGGTCTAATATAAGCACTAAAATCATATATTATATATTTGACTGACTTTTAATACCTATTATATCAGAAAAATATCCCCTAGTACTTTACTGTATGTTTTATTTTACTTTGCCATTTAACATCTATTAACAAATTATCAAATGCTTTTATTCAGACTGTTTATTGATAATTTTAAAACTCATAAAATGTTCAGATCTGTTGTATCTTCATAGTGATTGTTCCTCGGTCATTTTTCATATTTTTCTAATTTTTTAGTTTCATAATTTCATAGAATATGATTTGATCACAGTCACCACTCCAAATGTCTCATATATTTATTACCCTCTTCCCTCTACCCAATTTGTGTAATTAACAAATCTAATACAGTCTGTACTACTCATTTTCTCTTGGGTATATGGATGTCACATGTAGGCTGTCAACCAATAAGGTAGGTAGATAGGTGTTGCATCCTAATACCTAATAAAGAAAATGGACACTCCTCCAAATAGCTATCAACTGCCAATATCTGATTTTATGAGTGTGTGGTTTATGAATACCTCCATTTTTCTATACTGGAATTTTGTCTATCTTAAGCTTGCTAACATCTAATGCATTGTCTCATGTGCTATGAATTCATAGGTCCATCTACCTTATATGTTAAGAAAACAGTTTGCCTGTAGTCATCTGAAGACTCCAAGCTTTGTTAACCTATGCTATATCTTGGATAAGATTTTTAGAAAACATTTTATTTTGTTAATGGAATTTTAAAGAAAGGTAGTGTAGTCTCTTAGGGTGAGGTTTGTCATTATCTGCAAATTTTGACATTTAAAATGTCGGAGCAACATCTGGCCTCTCTCTTTTCTCTATCTCTTGCCTTCAAGTCAGTATGATAGAATTCATTTAGTACTCCAGGGTCATCTCTGCCTAGCTTCTTCCACCATGAAAGAAATTCGATAATGTTCTAAAATTATAAGCATATACTCCAGTTAAATAATTTTTATAAGCTTGGTTTATGCTATCTTTTCATAGCAAAAGAACAATAACTAAGACAGGATAATTACACAACTCCCTAAATGCTTTAGAAAGTTTTACTTACAAAATATATGCTGATACTAATCAAGACATCATAGTTATTGTCATTATCACTGAAATTGTAGATTATTATTTAGATGTCTTTTTCTATTTTATGTAGCTGTATATTTATGCAACATTTGATTTTTAAATAAAATAGTTCCATTTGTCTCACAATTCAAAATGTCAGAGAAAATATTGTGCTTGTGTTTGTGGAGTGAGCTTTCAAGACTTTCAGTAAGTGTTCACAGTAAGTGTTTATGAAAAGAGCACACATTCTGGCAATTTTCCTACAACTCTTGTGATTAATGATCAGCTTCCAATATTACTGTATAAATTGATGGGTTTGCAATCATGAGATAATACCCTGCTATGAGACACACATTTTAAAATTTTTCTTTTAGGAATAAGTATCTAAGACATGAATTATAGTTATAGAAATGACCCACAGGTACATACATATATAACATGTGTGTCTATAGATAAATAGATAGATGTTGGATAGACAGACAGACAGACAGACAGACAGAGAATGAGACAGAAACAGAGGGAAAGAGAAATAAACAGAGACATATATTTTGGCATTCCAATAAGAAAATATATTTTGTGTCAGTTATTTAAACTGCCATTGCTGAATTTCAGTGATGTATTGTTTTTAAAATGCTAAATTTTATTCGCATGGAATAAAAAAAATTGAGTGATATTTATTATCTTACACTATAATTTTATTATGAAAAAAAGCAATATTTTCTTAAAGGTTAGATATGTTCAATTAAGTAATAGCTAATAAAGTTTTATTGTCAATTTCAATGCAGTAAAAATTATGCATCATGGTAATGCACAGAATCTGAGCAAATGGAATTGTACAACATGACTTGGGTGATTAGAGTGGCAGCTGTCAGAATAATCTCTAATACTTCTTGTTTAAAATTTCTCATGTCACCATTCTCAATACTTAATAGTTTGCATTGAACTAAATAAAAATTAGTCCCATTGAGGAGAAAATTCTTCCTTTTGAAAGATATACTCTAGCCTTACTTATTATTGTGATTGTGGCTGCATTCTATACAGTGTGATATTTCATAAATATCTATATGCAAGGCATGATTTTAAATATCATTTTACACACTTAAAGAGTTTTATTTTTAATGTAGTAGCTCTATTCACTCAACCAGTATTTCTGCTGTCCATGCACAGTTTCCATTACATTTATACTTTTAAAAAATTCTGTGGTATATGTGGTTTCCTGATCCAATTCAATGTCATATCTTCTGTATTCCACATACCTAAGACATCCTGCTGAAGAACAGTCTTGAAAACTTCAGTACTTCTTAATATCACTTGGGTGACAACCAAATCTTGGTTAAACATTATGAAAAACGTAAGAGTTAGAAAACAGTCAAAGACATCCAAGATACAACAGCTGTACATACTACAGCCATACATAACTCCTAGGAATTTATATGTTGAAAATATTAGGATACTAATATTCAAGAGAGTCGCCTAAGACTTAGCCAAAAATAACCCTTAGCAAATAATTAAAAGGCATAGAGACAGTATTCAATTTAACAGAATCAGAAACGAAATGGGAGACATAATAACAGAAACTGTGGAAATTCAAAAATCTCATCAGATATTACTACAAAAGCCTATACTCAACAAAACTGGAAAATCTAGATATAATAAATGATTATCTAGAATGATACCATGTACAAAATGTAAATCAAGATCAGGTAAAAAATCTAAACATTCTCATAACCCCTAAGGAAATGGAAGCAGTCATAAAAAACCCTCCCAACCCCCCCCCCCAAATCCCCAGAACAGATGGTTTTTGTACAGAATTTTACCAGATCTTCAAAGAGGAGTTAATACCAATACTTTTCAAACTATTTCACAAAATAGAAACAGAAGGAATACTAGCTAATGCATTCTATGAAACCACAGTTTTTCTGCAACCTACCTAAACTAAGCAACATTCAATAAAGAATGAAAACTTCAATCCATATTCAGTTATGAATATCAATACAAGAATACTCAATAAAATTTTCTGAAAAAAATTTCAAGAACATAAAAATATACATTCTTCATGATCAAGAAGGCTTCCTCCCAAGGATCCAGGGATAGACAAAAATCCACCAATATACACTTATATACAGTGTAAATAAGAAAAAAGAAAAAAAGTCACATGATCCTCTCATTAGATGATGAAAAAGCATTTGTGAAAATACATCACTTCATGTTAAAAGTCCTGGAGAGATCAGGAAATCATGACACATACCTAAACATAATAAAAGCAATGTTTAATGAACCAACTGCGAACCTCAAATTAAATGGACAGAAACTGAGGTTCTGGAGCAGAACTGACATGGGACCAGTTCCGCGGGCGGGCGGGCGGGGTGGGCGGGGCTGACCCCAGGGTCCTGCAGGCTCTCACACCTTCCAGAAGTTGTCTAGCTGTGACCTGGGGTCAGACAGGTTCAAGCAATTCGCCTATGACAGCCAGGATTACATCACCCTGAACGAAGACCTGAAAACGTGGACGACGGAAGACTTAGCGGAGCAGAAAACCCTATGCAAGTGGGAGCAGGAAGGTGCTGCAGAGAGACACAGGACCTACCCGGAGGGCACGTGCCTGGAGTTGCTCTGCAGATACCTGGAGTGCGGGAAGGAGATGCTGCTGCGCACAGGTACAGGGGCCGCAGGCAGCTCCTCCCTCTGCCCTCGGGCTGGGGCTCAGTCCTGGGGAAGAAGAAACCCTCAGCTGGGGTGATGCCCCTGTCTCAGAGGGGAGACAGTGTCCCTGGGTCTCCTGATCCCTCATCACAGTGACTGCACTGACTCTGCCAGGGCTCAGCCTTCTCCCTGGACAGTGCCCAGGCTGTCTCAGGAGGGAAGGAGAGAATTTCCCTGAGGTAACAACAGCTGCTCCTTCAGTTCCCCTGTAGCCTCTGTCAGCCATGGCCTCTCCCAGGCCAGGTTCTCTGCCCACACCCACTGAATGTGGACACTGACTCCTGTCCTGCTGAGTGTGTCAGCCCTTACACCTCAGAACAGGAAGTCTCCTTTACCTGTTAAGACACATAAACTTCCCTACACTGGGCTGGTTCACCTAGTTTCTAGAACTTTCAAAGAATACATTCTCCCAGATTCTTCCCTGTCTGTGGGGTTTGCATCCCTTTCACAACCCAATTAACTCTATTCCTACAGTGGTGAATGGTCACATGAGCCCTTATGGGGTTACCTGGGGGAGTATAAATCATGGAATTTTTTTTTCTTTTTTCTCTCTTTTATTTTTCTTCTTTCTTTCTTTTTTTTTTTAAGGCGTTATTTTGTCTCTAGTAAGTTTTTGTCTGCACTGGAGTGATTCTGTTTCTCCCTGCTCTTGTATTATCATTTGTATCTATCTCTACAGATGTCAGGGGAGGCTGCTAACTAGGATAATAAGACAAGTTAAATCAGGGTTCTCATTAAATAACAGATTCTTGTGAGGTTAGACTGTTTCCTGTCAGAACTAAACATCCATAAGGTCCCAAAAGTTACAGTGCTCCCCCTGGTGAATCAGGACTTGGACTCTCTGAGAGACAGGATCTTCTGCAATCCAGGGCTGGAGTGAGAGGGAAGATCCACACACCCCGTGAGCCCACTGTGTTCCAGTGAGTGCTGCACTGGGGTCCACAGCACACTCCAAGAATCCTGTGTAACACACCTGTACCTTGTCCCCTTGAGGCAGGGACTGGGAGTCATTTTCTCTGGCTACACACTTAGTGATGGATGTTCACTTGGATTGACAGTTAATGATGGTCAGCAAGATGACCACAGTGGTATTCTCAGTGATAGCACCCTTTCACTAGCATATGGCCTCAAATTCTGATTTTGATATGAACTCAAACACATATATAAATTATATATTTTCCATTCCCTTTTCCATTCTTTGACTACCTCTCTAATGCTATAGAACATCACATAAGGATGGCCATGTTGACCCACTGGCTCATTAGGATTCCATTATAGCTTTTGAGTCCCAAAAGAAAATGTGCAGCTCTGTACTGAGGGGACCAGCTCTGCTTTTGGTCACTAGTGCAATGGCAGTTGAAGTGTCTAATAGACACATAGTTCACTGTCATCATTGGTTTAACTGAGTCTTGTTTAGATTTCAGTTTGTCTTGTTAATTGTGGGATTTCTTAAATCTTCCACACAGATTCCCCAAAGGCACATGTGACCCATTACCCCAGATCTCAAAGTGATGTCACCCTGAGGTGCTGGGCCCTGGGCTTCTACCCTGCTGATATCACCCTGGCATGGCATTTGAATGGGTGGGGGGACCTGACCCAGGACATGGATGGAGCTTGTGGAGTCCAGGCCTTCAGGAGATGGAACCTTCCAGAAGTGGGCATCTGTGGTGGTCCTCTTGGGAAGGAGCAGAAGTACACATGCAATGTGGAACATGAGGGGCTGCCTGAACCTCTCACCCTGAGATGGGGTAATGAGGGTGTGGGTGCAGAGCTGGGGTCAAGGAAAGCTGGAGCCTTCTGCAGACCCTGAGCTGGTCAGGGCTGAGAGCTGGGGTCATGACCCTCACCTTCATTTCCTGTACTTGTCCTTCCCAGAGCCTCCTCCATCCACTGTCTCCAACCTGGTAATCATTGCTGTTCTGGTCGTCCTTGGATCTGTGGCCATCATTGGAGCTGTGGTGGCTTTTGTGATGAAGAGGAGGAGACACACAGGTAGGAAAGGGCAGGGTCTGAGTTTTCTCTCAGCCTCCTTTAGAAGTGTGCTCTGCTCATTAATGGGAAACACAGCCACACCCACATTGCTACTGTCCCACATTGATAACTTGGTCCTCTGTCAGTTCTGAGAACTTCTTAGTGTCAAGATCTTCCTTGAACTCTCACAACTTTCCTTCTCAACAGGTGGAAAAGGAGGGGACTATGCTCCAGCTCCAGGTTAGTGTGGGGGCAGGATTATGCTGAGGCCATTGGAGGGAAGCTGGAGATGATGGGTGCTCTGGGAATCCATAATAGATTCTCCAGAGAAATCTTCTGGGGACCTCAGTTGTACCATGATATGAATACATACATGTACATATACATAGACATTTGTTTTGGTTTACTCTAGGCAGAGAAGGCTCCCAGAACTCTGATATGTCTCTCACAGATTGTAAAGGTGACACTCTAGGGTCTGAATTGAGAAGGACAATGTGGACATGATTGGGTTTCAGGGACTCCCAGAATTCCATGTGAGTGAGCGCGATGGGTTGTTGGAATGTTGTTTTCACAGTGATGGTTCATGACTCATTCTCTAGCATGAAGACAGCTGCCTGGAGTGGACTGAGTGACAGACGATGTGTTCAGGTCTCTTCTGTGACATCCAGAGCCCTCAGTTTTCTTTACACAACATTGTCAGATGTTCCCTGTGAGCTTTTGGGTTCAATGTGAAGAACTGTGGAGCACAGCCTGCCCTGAACACCAGGACCCTGTCTCTGCACTGCCCTGTGTTCCCTTCCATAGCCAACCTTGCTGGTCCAGCCAAACACTGGGAAACATCTGCATCCTGTCAGCTCCATGCTGACCTGAGCTGCAGCTTCTCACTTATACACTGAGAATAAGAATCTGAATGGGACCTTGATTGTTAACATCTTGACCTAAAGTTCATTTCTTGATAATTTCATATATTGAGAATAATTAGAGTTTTGATTTGTTTTGATTTTTAAAAAAGAAATAAATCGCAGATGGAGAAACTTCCAGAATCTGTGTCACTTGCTATGTGTATCTCTTGGGACAGGATGAGGCTGTGGCAACTGAGTGTTAACAGGGCTGTGCCCAGGTGGACTCAGTTTGTTTTGATATGTGATGAGGTCATACCTAGTCTGTCACCTCTGGGCTCTGCTCTCTCCATCACTATGAGGCACATGCTGAGAGTCTGATCACAAGGACACAGGGAAGACCCGCAGAATGAGATATCATAAGCCACCACTTTAACAGGACCCCCATTTTTACAACTCCTGTGGGACATTTTATTGAGGTGACCCCTTGGTTGGAGCAAGAAGGAAGGGCTTGCTGGCCCTTTGACATATTTAGCTTTATGGACTACAATAAGCCAGGATAAGCCCTTCCTCCCTAAGCTGTGTCTTGTCAGGTATTAAGCCACAGTGATGGAAAAGGGAACTGTATTGGTAATTTTTCTGTTGCTATGATAAAACATCATGTCCAAGGAAATTTATAGATGGTTTATCTGGGGATTAGGGTTCCAAAGTGTGAAGAGGCCATCAATATCACGACAGCAAATACCAGGCATGGAGCAGGAACACCTGAGAGCTCACACCGTCAACCATGACCCTAGTGACAGGCTTCCTCCAGCAAGGCCATGCCTCCTAAGCTTCCCCAAACAGCACCAACTGGAGACTAAGTATTCAAATGACCAAGAATATGGGGGTTATCGTATTCAAAGGACCACAGTAACTGAAAAAGACAGTGACTCCCAAGCTCTCAGTGCAAATATGGGATCTCCCAGGTGTAGTACCAGGGAAATTTTAGCAATTCCCCCAAAATCAAACAGCAGATGATATGATGTAATCACAGTAGGGCCTTTTTATTTGAGCTAGCTCAGGGCAGTGTACATCGTCATGCAGGACAGTTTTGGTGACGAGGAGTCCTAAATATCCTTCAAGGCAAGGCTTTTTAATAAGCAGCAAGTGGGGGTGGGAGGGGGCTGTGTGTGCAAGCATCTCATTGGAGAGCTACTGTGGCATTTAACATAATTAGTTGGTGTTGGGAGTCATATCATAAACACAATTTTGGTTCCCAATGTATTGGTGGTCGTTAGACTGAGGATGGACTTGTAAACTGGAGATGCAGGTCTTTTGGAGAGTGTAACCTGGAGTCACAACTTTTCTTGGGGGTTAGCCTAGAGAGTGGAGCTAGGCTTGGGTTTTGTTGGGAGGTAACTTGGAAACTAATTCTAGGTAGCAGGCTGTTAGTTTGCATGAGCTCAAATTCTCTAAAACAGAATCTGAATTTAAAAGATTTGACCTCTCACAGGTGGCAGCTGGCTGGCACTGCCACAGGTATGACCTGGGCAAGAAGGCTTGGTTCTCCAGAGTTGCCCAAGACAATGCTGGTACCTACCAGTCCAGGAAATGCCTTTTCTAATGTCATGGTGGGCATCTCTTGTATGTGCCAAGTCCAAGAATGAAGGAACTTTCCAAAGGAAATGTTCAAACCTAATAGTCTCCAAGGGGATCATAAAGATGACTCAGAGAATAAAGGTTTTTGCCACCAAGCTTGGTTTCCTGAGTTTGATNGGTTAAAACATTTAAGTAAGCTTACTAAAGTAGGTTTGGGAAAATGTAGACCTATACAGGGCATCCAGAATGTTCCATGTGTGGGTTATGTTAGCAATACTGCATTGATGCTGGAGGGCATCAGACATTTGGGTAGACTGAGCACCCTGGGGACAGATTGGGAAGCTCCTTCTCTTGGACTCTGTGACCCTGAGGAACCCTGGGCTTATTCTGTTCAAACCTTCTCTGCAGGGTAGTTAGGTGGCTCAGGTCTGAGTTAGGCCCTGTGGCTGCAGAGAAAGAACAAACAATCAAGGCATTAAAAACAAAGATGGTGTCACTTCAGAGTAAAATTATGGAGGTGGAGAGATTGTTCAGAGGTGAAGAATGCTTACTGCTCTTCCAAAGGACCTGGGTTCAGTTCCCAGCTCTCATCCACTTGTAACTCCAGTCTCAGAGGGGATATGGTGCCCTCTTCTGGCTGCCAGGGGAACTCCATGCTTGTGGGGCATAGACATAAATGGAGGCAAAACACCCATATACATAAATATATTTTTTAAAAAATAAAAAAGAAATGAAGTGAAATAAGATTTCTGTAAAGAAAGAGATCCCTGAACAGTATTGGGGTTCACTACACCACGTAGGAACACCTCTAAACCCTAGTGCAGGTCTCTAGGGTCCCCTGCACTAGATATGCACACTAATCTTAGGGATTCAGCAAGGGAAGGGAGAAATCTACACAACTCCCCCTACAGAGTGGCTCCTGATGCTACTGGCCTATGGAGCCTGTGTGTTCCTTCATTTAGGCTGTTTGTGATGTGTGCCTTGTTGTAGCTCAGGTTGACCTTGAATTCTTTATTTTATTTTATTTTAAAAGATTTATTATGTACAGTACAGTGTTCTGCCTGCATATGTGCCTGTCCACCAGAAGAAGGAGCCAGATCTCATTATAGCTGGTTGTGAGCCACCCTGAGATTTCTGAGAAATCAACTCAGGACCTATGGAAGAGCAGTTAATGCTCTCAACCTCTGAGTCATCTCTCCAGTCCTGATCTTGAATTCTTGATCCTCCCGTATCACCTCAGTATGCCATGATGTGTGCGTGTTTGTGTCTGTGTATATCTATGTCACTGTGACTGGAGAGATGATGTTGAGTAACAATCAAGTGAGGAGCCTGAGGTGTAATCTCACTCAGAAGTGGTGTTTCAGCCCGAAGATGATAAGGACCTGTGAAAACCACAAAACAGAGGATTTGGGGCTGAAAGGAAAATTCCTGGCTGCTTCAGTATGAAGGGGGCATAGGCGACCACAACTCCCTGCCTTCCTCAGCATTCAAAGCTCACAGCCACTCAGGTGATCAGGAACTGTAGCCACTCCTACTCCTGTGTCCTGCTGCCCCCTGGTGGCCTGGAGCGGTATCGCAGCTCCCAAGAATCTTGGGGATGGTTTGGGCTCTATGACAAATGTCCCTCCAGACTGCAGACTGCAGAGTCCAGGAACTGCTGGCCAGCTTCACAAGGCCGCGAAGCTGTCTGGGTCACACTGAAGAAGAGCCACACTAAGAAACCGGGTATCCCCTGCACAGCCTGCCACAGCAGATCATTAGTTTGTATTCCTTTTGTGGTTGCTGTTGTCCAGGATTTACCCCAAGGCTTCATGCCTGTTGATTGAGTCCTCACTGAACTACATACCAGCTGAGTTTGATGTGACCACCCAAAGAAAGGGTCTTGGGTCTCTCTGGGAATGCCTATAATTCCAGCACTCTAGAGGACAGATCTCTGCATTCTTCAACCACATAGCAAGTTCCAAAACACCTGGGGGCGGGGTGAGAGGAGGGAGGGATAAGGTGAAACCAGGAGACTGGGATCCCCAGGACTGACACAGGTAAGTGGGTTGTGGAGTAGGTGGAAAGTTGTAACAAGTGAGAAAGGAGCATGGATGCCCAGGGCCGGTCTGGGTGAGCTTAGTCTCCCCTAGCCTAGTACAGCCAAGGCCCTGGGAAGTGAATGGGGTAAAGGAATTAGCCTCAAATTACTCTTTTTCTCCTTGACAGCATCTTTCACCTGGAATTTCCCCCATGCTGTAGATGGGACTGAGGGACGGCTTCCTGACACTGAGCTGTGTCCAAGCCTTTACTTTTAAGATGTGGTCCAGGCTGGCCTTGAACTTACTCTGTAACTGAAGCAGGTTTTCCATCCAGTGCCTCTGGCCCCCAGTTAGACAGGGTTACAGGTCTGCAAACCAGTCTAGCTTTTGTTTAGGACTTGGTCAAGATTGCCAGGCTGTGGCAGTGCACACCTTTAATCCCAGCACTCGGGAGGCAGAGGCAGGCGGATTTCTGAATTTGAGACCAGCCTGGTCTACAGAGTGAGTTCCAGGACAACTAGGGTTGCACAGAGAAACCCTGTTTCAAAATACAAACAACTTGGTTAAGGATTCACTCTAGAACCTGTGGGTTATGACCCCTTTGGGGTCAAACAACCCTTTCACGGGGTTGCTTAAGTCCATCAGAAAACACAGATATTTATATTACTATTCCTAACAGTAGCAAAATTACAGTTATGAAGTAACAATGAAAATAACTTTATGGTTGGGATCAACACAAGGAACTGTATTAAATGCTGTATTAGGGAAGTTGAGAACCACTGCTCTATAATTTGCAAACTCCTTACAGAGGTGGGGCAGAGGGCAGCAGGAAGGGTCAGGGTCACATGAAAATGACAGGATGTGTTTTGGAGCCAGGTCCACCGCTGCCTCGATGCATGGCTACAGGTGTTACAGGCCCTCAACCCTCAAAGGAGCTGTGACAGCCACTTATGGCCTGACACAGACAACCTCAGAGTCTGTGTGGATTTTTCCCACGGTAGCCCTAAGGACAGTACCCAAAGCTACTATGTTCCCAGTCCTTATGGCAAATGTTACCCTCCTGGAGAGCTATAGTCCCCTCCTGAGCAGCTATGCCACCCCTGGGCCAAAAGAAGCAATGAACTCGGGGTACTAGCCCACCTTCTTCTTGATGCCCACCAGGAACAGACTAGGTCTACAATAAAGACATGCTGGAGAATTCAAAGGCTCAGGGACAAAGGAGAGGACATGGTCCCAGCACAGTAAGTACTTAGTATTGCTACAGAGTGAACCCTGCTACTGTAAGGTCCGCGGAGGGGACCTCCCACTTGAGTCTCAGACGTTCGCGCACCCGAAGAATCACAAAAGACCGTCTTGATGCAATGTATCAAGGTGTTTATTTCACGGAGCTCCGCGCGGGCAGACACACTCCCCATGCAAGAGGTAGAAGAGTCGACCCTGAGGCTTGCAAACTAGAAGTTTATATAATGAATGGGGTGGGGGGTTGGGAAAATTGGGGTAGGGGGTAGGGGAATTGGCAGGGTTTCACAGGATCCGCTAGTTCAAACATCAGCAAGAGCCCCCAGGTAGCAGCTATCCCGCAGGGGTTTTTCCTAAGTCAGTGGAGGCCAGCCAAATGGCCCATTACTCTCTTTGCATACCTTTTCTATCTCTACAACCGTCAGTACCGGAGTGAATCAACAACTTTGTTTACTTGCCTGTACCTGTCTCAGGCAAGTCTTCTTCAGTAACTGCTGTTTAAACCATAGGCCTCTTATATTATTTTCTTTCACTACCAGGTGATGTCACTGTTCCAGCAGAGCCCACAGATCAGCTACAGGGAGGCCTGCACTGCTCTGTCCTAAGAGCTGAGGGTCAGACAGAGCCTGGGGCGGTGGAAGCTCACAGGCTGTGAGTGAACAGCAGAAAAGCTGACTAGACTGGGAATGAAGGTCACCTAACTCAGAAGCCCAGGTAGTGGCTTTGGATGCTCTCTGTTGAGGCAGAGTCCTGGCAATGGAGGTTGAGTGGGGTGTGTAGAAGTCTTGGAGACAAAGGGGATGAAAAAGGAGTCCCAGGTGACAGTGTGTGCCCTACAAAGTCCACAGGAGCTTAGGGTGCCCAAGGGGTCTGAATTAGAAGTTTGTCTTGTGCCGGGCGTGGTGGCACACGCCTTTAATCCCAGCACTCAGGAGGCAGAGGCAGGCAGATTTCTGAGTTCGAGGCCAGCCTGGTCTACATAGTGAGTTCCAGGACAGCCAGGGATATACAGAGAAACCCTGTCTTGAAAAAAACAATTAAAAAAAAAAAAGAAGAAGAAGTTTGTCTTGTGTTTCTACAGCTCCACCATAAGTTGATGGATGTTGTTGAGCTCCACCCTGGCCGGGAGTGCATGGAGCTGGGGCTGGGACAGCACCTGGTGGAAGCCATGGTAGAGCTGGATCAGCTGGGTCAGCACCCTCTGCACAGAGGAGAGTCAGGGTCAGACTCATGGTGACTGGAGCTGTCAGAGCTTCACTAGAATCTCAGGCTTATTGGCCTTCAAGGTGTTTGTGTGATGCAGAGACCAGGGGAAAGTGGGAGGAAACAGACAACCTTGGAACACAGGCAAAGGGCAGGGAGTGGCCGGTCACCTGGATGATGCTGGTTCCGTTTCGGAAGTTGGTTAAAACTCTGCATCACATCCTGACTCAGGGACTCCACTGATGGCCTCCAGGAACTACCAAAGCTGAGTGACTCTGGCAGACTAACAGAGGAAAAGGTGTGTCAGAGAGCAACCAGACCTGGTGATTGCCCACCAGGCACAGAGCAACCAGGCTTGGTGACCCAGCAAGGCCAGCCCAGGGCACATCTGTGCTCACCATCAAGGCTGGCTTTCCTGGTATTCTTCCAGCCAAGTCTTCCCTGCTGCGCTGCCTCCCCTGTGACCCCCCCAACCCCTCTGCTCACTGTCCCTAATTCCTGCTCCCCACTGCACCAGGACAACATCACATACCTTCCTCTCCTCAGAGCCTCTCAGCCTGCCCACGCTTAATCAAGGCTTCAGCCTCCTTCACGAATGCCACCAGACCCCCAAAGGGGGGAGACAGCAACTCCTCAATGAACTCCTAGAGAGAAGTGCAAGCCCACACAGGGTCAGACTCCAGGGAGCAAAGGACCCCCATTCTGGACAGGGACATCTAATGACCCACCAGACAGCAGCCTCTGTGAGCCTTCCACCTTAGGTCTTGATGTCACAAGATGCAGGGGATGTTCCCAAGGATTTCCTCCAGAACCAAGAACCAATAAGCTGGCTCAGCAGGGAACAGTGCTTGCCACTGGTCCCAGAATACAAGGTAGAAGAGGAAGAAAAGAGCCCACTCCTAGAAGTTGTGACCTCTGACCTCCATGAGCTTCAGATGTGCCTGTGTGAGCTTACATGTGCACACACACAAACAGTTCCCTGCAAAGCAGAATGCACATACACACAGAGCTATAGTGCACGCACACACATACTCATAGACACAGGGCTATAGTGCATGTACACACACACATACACACAAGGCTATAGTGCATGCACACACATACACATGTGCATATACACACATATACACATAGCTGTAGTACACACACATGCATACATAAATAGCTATAGTTTAATTTTGCTTCTAAGCTATTAGTACCTTGAAAATGTTAAATGAAACAGACTAGCAACAAGAAAGTCCTGAGTAGGACTGCACAGGGAGGTCAGTCCAATAGCATCACTGTCTTCCTGACACACCCAGGCCCTACCTGTGTCCAAGCATTGAGCAGCTGCTGGAAACTCTCCACCTCTTTGTTGTCATCAGCAGCCAGCTCCTAAGGAAAACAAGAGGAGTCAGGAGCTTAGGAACCCCTTCACTGTTACCGGCACTTCCCCTTCATTCCACCTTGAGGACACTGCCAGGATCCAGGGGTAAAGCTCTGAGCTCAGGCAGAGCTCACAAGCTGTAGGGACCCCCGTGGGAGGAGCAGCGTTACCATCAGCACCCTGAACATCATGTCATAGTTGTTGATCAGAAACACAAGCTGTTCCTTCCTGGAGGAGAACTCCACAGCCACTCGGAGGACAAAATTTTCCACCTCCACTGCACAAGCCAAAGGAAAGCAGCAGGTTAAAATGCTAGGTCACAGGTTCCCTCCCTCTGCTGGCAGTCTGTCCTGCCTAGCCCCACCTGGAGCTGTCCCAGCAGCTGCAGTGTGCATTCATAGGGGGTCATCTGGTAGATGCTGACAAGCACAGAGGACAACTCAGGGTAGCAGCCTGTGATCTGGGAGCACGAAGGGAAGGCTCACACCTGCCTGCCTAGCAGACACAACCTCCAGCTGCCCCTGCAACTCCTGTCCCCAGTCAGGACAGGAGTTGTCTGTCTAAGTTGACTCCTTCGGCAACACCCAACCCACCACTCAGTGTGACCACAAGACACCCTTGTTACCCTCGCCTGCCCTTACATAGTGGGGTCGAGTGTTCAGTCCCCCAAGGCGCTGGGGGTCAGTGCTGCGGACACTCTGGACATTCATCTCCAGGATCAGCTCAAACCGAGGCCACAGTAAGGCAAGCACCTGCTCCCAGTACCTGCAGGCTTAATCAGAGTCAAAGGTCAGCTGGCTGTGGGTGCAGTCTGCCCAGGGGAGCACAGTACCCTTCAGGGTGATGGTGAGTGTGTGTGCCCGACACCAATGCTGCCCCTGGACACACGAATGGGAGGGAATAAGGGTGAAGGGCATCAGGTGAGGAAGAGCCCAGATTCAGGACGGTGATGTTTGAGTAAGATAAAAAGCTGACTGCCTCCAAGGACCAGAGCTCAGTGACCTGTCCAGGGCAGGGACATCCCTCTTTCCTGCAATGCTGCAGAAACAGAGAACAATGTGGATACAGAGAAAAAACAGCAATGGCGTCGTAGCAGTCGGCCAGGTAGGACTGTAGGTGTTTCTGTGGCAGACAAATGGATGTCAGCTTGTTGTTCAAGTGGCTGTAGGCAAACATGTACATTTCTTTGGGGACAAGGCACTGGCCAGGGAGACCAGCTTCTTCCCTGTCCACAGGCACCTCAAGCGGCCTGACCTGCTCACTAGCCACACTTATGTAAGTTCCCCACAGCAGAAGCTGGGGCTGAGCTTGGGATGGGAGCTCCAGGGCCAAGGCTTAGAGAACACTCATTCTCCAGGAGTTGCTGTCTGCCTGTGCAAAGGACCAGAATTCAGATGCTCACCAGCGTCATGGAGAGCGTGCGGCCCATGATGGTGTGGTACAGGTCATGTGCAGCTGGGCCAGACACAATGAAAAATTCACAGATGAAAAGATATTCACAGCCGGGTACACCCCCAAACTAACCCTCACGGAACTGATTCCTGGCCACGGAGGGGTTGCCTCACCATTACCCTCTGCTCTCCACGTTGGGCAGTATGGCACACCAGGATGGGGGCCTGGAGCTTGGCCGGTGAGAAGACAGCACCACGAGTGCCCACAGTAAAGATGGTGTTCCTGCTTCGGAGGGATGGCTCCAAGAAGATGCATGAACAGCTTTGGAGTCAGGGAAAACAATGAGACTGACCGCACCAGGCCCAACAGCCAAGGCCTGAGGATCCCAGGAAGATAAATATGTCTCGGACAGCCCTTTCCACAACCTGAGTCTTGCTTTGCCCGACACCCTTAATGGCTGTCAAGGTTCTACAAACCCTCTGAAATAAATGTGAAAATCTGTCAGAGCGGTGTGTGCTTCTTGGAGAGCAAGCTCTCACTTTCATGTCCTCAAAGGTTGAGAACCACAGAATGGGTAAGAAACACAACCCTGGGCTGGAGAAATGGATCAGGGATTAAGAACACTGACTGCTCTTCCAGAGGTCCTGAGTTCAATTCCCAGCAACCCCATGGTGGCTCACAACCATCTGTAATGAGATCTGATGCCCTCTTCTGGTGAGTCTGAAGACAGCTACAGTGTATTTATTTATAATAATAAAATAAACCTTAAAAAAAGAAGAAAGGAAGAAAGAGATAAACCATAGAGGGTCATCTACAGGGGTCATGTAATATATTCCTAAAGAATAAAGGGGTCTACTTCACCCCCACCCCATGTCAGCACTTACCATCTACTTCATCCAAGATGAATTCATCAGAGGTGATATCCAACTCCCCAATTTGTAGGGGCTCTTGGAGTCCAGAACCTCCCCCATGAAGAGGAACAGGTTAATGAATGTGGGATACAAAAAGAGACATTGGAAACAAAACATAACGGGATATCCTTAATCCTCCAAATGAGCTGAGGGGTGTTTGGAGGCAGGCTGCCATAGTAAGTGGGTCAAAGATTCTGATTCGTTCAAAGCTACATATTTTTGGGTAACTGAGAAACTCAGGCAATTCATGGAGTTGTTGGAGTACAAATGAGAAAAAACTAGCATTAGTCAAACTTGCCTTTGAATTTAGGACCTCAGTCTCCAGTCTCAGGTATTCCCTGAGGGAGTTCCAGAGGCTAAAATCGCCAGCTTACATCGTGTTTACCCATGTGTCTGGTGCACCATGAAACATACTTCCTAGCCTGGAAGGTGTCAGGGAAAAGCAGTACACCATCTACATAGCTTTAGGAGGTGGGGGTATTCAAGGTGAGCATCTGCTGATGGCAACAGACAGAGAGCAGGGGGTGACCCATCTCAGCCCCTGCTCTCTCCCTCTCTAGGGGCTACTGTTTGGCCACACTCCTCTGGTTTTCAGGGTTTTTTTTCCGTTTTCCTGCCCCCCACTTTTCCTCTTGTCCGTTTCCTCTTTTAACTTCCCTTCCCCTGCCTCTCTCTCCCCTTCCCTAGACACTGAACGGCTCACTGACCTTAGAGCTTGTGAATGAGAAGTTCTGGAAGGTGTCCAGGCCCTTAGGTGCTATGTCCCCACGAAGGACCCAAAATGACGTCACAGGGGGACAACTGGAAGATGGGGACCATGGAGTGTCTCTGTGTCCCAGCTCAGCCTGCCAGCTTCATCTCCCAGAGGCCCCCAGCCAGACAGCAAGAGGACAAAGGAGGACAAACGGCTTTTATACAAAGTATCTACATTGAATAAGTCTATATTGGACAGCACAGGACCTGTGCCTACTACTGCCTTTTCTTTCTTTCTTTTTTTTTTTTTAAAGATTTATTTTATTTATTATACATAAGTACACTGTAGCTGTCTTCAGACACTCCAGAAGAGGGCGCCAGCGGCTAAGAGCCTCTCATGCAGCGGATCCCTTTGACTCCTAGCGTCCACACGGTAGCTTGCCACCATCTGTAACTCCAGTGCCAGGGCATTGGATGCTCTTTTCTGACCTCTGGACTCTCCAGGAACACATTTGTGGTACACTGATTGGGGCAGGCAAAACAACCAAACATACAGAATTAAAACTAATAAGCTGGGTGGACAGACACCTTTAAACCCTGTGCTGGGGAGGTGGAGACAGGCGGATCTCTGTAAGTTTGAGGGCAGCCTGGTCTACAGAGTGAGTTCTAGGCCAGGTAAGACTACATAGTGAGACCCTGCCTTTAAAAACAACAAACAAGGGCTGGAGAGATGGCTCAGAGGTTAAGTGACTGCTGAGTTCAAATCCCAGCAACCATGTTATGGCTCACAACCATCTGTAATGGAATCTGATGCCCTCTTCTGGTGTATCTGAAGACAGCAATAGTGTACTCACATACATAAAATAAGTCCTAAAAAAAAAAAAGATGAAACAAAACAACAACAAAAACCAACAACGAAAAACCAACAAAAAACACTTTTAATTGGGAAGGAAAGCTTCAAACTCACAGGAAATCTAGGTTATAAATAGGAAGGTGATACCAGAGGTTAACTCCTCTGTAACTCCCTCCCCCTCTTCAAAAATACAAATGAGAGGGAGGAGCCAGCCATTGTATCAAATTCCTGTAATCCCAGGCTCTGATTGGCAGATCCAGAAGGATTGCCACACTGAAACCAGCCTGGTCTACATGATGAATTCCAACCTAGCCTGGACTAGTTACACTTGATCCAAAAGCAAACATCTGAAGAAAAGGGNCTCAGGACCTCTGGAAGAGAAGTCAGTGCTCTTAACTGCTGAGCCATCTCTCCAGACCCTTGATTTGTTTTGTTTTTTAGATAGGGTTACACTATGTCACCCTGGCTGCCTAGAATCCACTACATACTCTGAACTCTCAGAGTTCTGCCTCCTGAGTGCACCCATGCCCAGTGATAGTCCCTTAATTTGGAGCCCGGGATGCACAGGTAGAGCAACCCAGTGGGCTTTGCCCCAGAAGATTTGAGGTAGAGAAGGAAGGAAGCCTGGTGAGACATGGATGGAAGCCTGGTGAGAGACAGGTGGAAGCCCCCTTCAAGCACAGAATGAACCCTCCCACCCACAGGCTTATGTCCGGATTGCTGCCTGGCTCCCTCTCTCACTCCAATATTCTTGGGTTTCCCCCTCTGCCAACCTGCCCCTGTGTAACTATGAACTTCATAGACATGGCTTCCTACATTGGAGGCATGTGTGGGCCTGCCCCAGGTCTCCCTGGCTAAGTGTCTCCCACCTCTGCCAACCAGCCTTCCTCAGTGCTGGGAGGAGGAGCATTTGAGTTGGGCGCTAGTCATCCACTCACCAACCCCAGATAGGGTATTTTCTCTGGACATCCTCTTTGGTCAAGGTAGGATTATGACTCAGCAGGCTAAGAGATACAAAGTATAAAAAAGGACAGCTTGACTTCCCTGGGAGGCAGAGGTGGGGAAGGATGAAGGAAGAGGTGGCTGTGGACCAGGTCAGGGTCTGCACGCACAAACCTCCGGGTCTCTCTGTGGTGTCCTAGCCTGTAAAGGAGACTAGTTGAGGTGACAAATGCCCATGATTCCAGCAGGAAGTAGACAGAAAAGGATGAGGAGTTCCTAACCAGCAAGTTCAAGGTCAGCCTGCAGGAGGCTGTGTGATGGTTAATATTTTTAGAATCATCTAGTGCCTTGGTGGTTCTTGGCAGGTACTGTGAGTCCTAGCAGCTTGTGGTGACACACACCCTTAACAGCACTCAGGAGGCAGAGGCAGGAGGATCTCTGTGGGTTCAAGGGCAGTTCTACACAGCGAGCTCCAGGACAGCAGAGTTATGTAGAGTGACGCTGTCTCAAAGGTTAGCCTTTGAGAGTGTCTGTGAGGGATCATCTTTATGTTAATTGATGTGGAGGCCCATCTTAACTGTGATGGACCATTCCTTGGCAGGGGATCCTGGACTGTATAAAGTGCAGAAGTGAGCAGGTTATGGGCATTGGCTCTTTGCTTCCTGACTGCACAGGTGATGTGACCAGCTGTCTCAGGCACTGGCCACTTTGACTTGCAGGCCCACAATGGCCTTGCACTGTGAACCAGAATAAGCTTGCCCCTCCTTTGCACTGTATTTTTGGGGAGAGAAACTAAGATGTTTTGTCTAAAAGAGGGGAGGGCAAGGTAGTCTTTACCACAGTGCTTCTGTCTGAGGCCTTGGAGGTCATCATGCCAATCAAGGGTCACCTATGGGATGCATGGGGTCATTCCTTCAGTTGAGGAACCAAATGCCTGTGCGGCAGTGAGTGAGGCCAGGAGTTAGAGTCAGGGAGACCAG
>LR754792.1:16673-28974 GCA_902729485.2 Mus minutoides | reverse complement strand
CCTTTCCTGTTAAGCTGGTGAACCTTGCCTATATAGTTGTCAGTGTCTATCCCTTCCCCAGGTTCTCACTCCTCTCCCTTCCCTGAGACAACCTCTTTTGCACTTTATCTGTTGTATGTTTTAATTTCTCAGACCTGCTGTGATGGGATAGCTTGGATTTTTTTCCAATTTTTATTAGATATTTTCTTCATTTACATTTGAAGTGTTATCCAGAAAGTTCCCTATACCCTACCCCATCCCCGCCCTGCTTCACTACCCACCCCCTCCCACATCTTGGCCCTGGCGTTCCCCTGTACTGGGGCATATAAAGTCTGCATGACTTATATGCAAGGGGCCTCTCTTCCCAACGATGGCCAACTAGGCCATCTTCTTCTATATATATAGCTAGAGACATGAGCTCAGGGGGTACTAGTTAGTTCATGTTATTCTTCCACCTATAGGGTTGAAGACCCCTTCAACTCCTTGGGTACTTTCTCTAGCTCCTTCCTTGGGAGTCCCATGTTCCATCTAATAGCTGACTGTGAGCATCCACTTCTGTGTTTGCCAGGCACTGGTATAGCCTCCCACGAGACAGCTATATCAGGGCCCTTTCAGAACTATCTTGCTGGCATATGCAATAGTGTTTATGTTTGGTGGCTGATTATGGGATGGATCCCTGGCAGCTGCAGTCACCGGTTGGTCCATCCTTTTGATTCAACTTCACACATGATCTCTGTCACTCCTTCAATGTGTGTTCTTTTTTTTTTTTTTTTTTTTTTTTTTTTTTGGTTTTTCGAGACAGGGTTTCTCTGTGTAGCCCTGGCTGTCCTGGAACTCACTTTGTAGACCAGGCTGGCCTCGAACTCAGAAATCCACCTGCCTCTGCCTCCCAAGTGCTGGGATTAAAGGCGTGCGCCACCATGCCCGGCTTCAATGTGTGTTCTTAATTCTAGGAAGGGGCGACGTGTCCACATTTTGATCTTCCTTCTTCTTGAGTTTCATGTGTATAGTAAATTGTATCTTAGGTAGTCTAGGTTTCTGGGCTAATATCCACATATCAGTGAGTACATGTTATGTGAATTCTTTTGTGCTTGGGTTACTTCACTCAGGATGATTACCTCCAGATCCATCCATTTGGCTAGGAATTTCATATATTCATTGTTTTTAATCGCTGTGTAGTACTCCATTGTGTAAATGTACCAAATTTTTTGTATCCATTCCTCTGTTGAGGGACATCTGGGTTCTTTCCAGCTTCTGGCTTTTATGAATAAGGCTGCTATGAACATAGTGGAACATGTGTCCTTATTACCAGATGAAACATCTTCTGGATATATGCCCAGTAGAGGTATTGCAGGATCTTCCGGTAGTACTATGTCCAATTTTCTGAGGAACCGCCAGAGTGATTTCCAGAGTGGTTGAACAAGCTTGCAGTCCCACCAACAATGGAGGAGTGTTCCCCTTTCTCCACATCCATGCCAGCATCTGTTGTCACCTGAATTTTTGATCTGAGCCATTCTTACTGGTGTGAGGTGGAATCTCAGGGTTGTTTAGATTTGCATTTCCCTGATGATTAAGGATGTTGAACATTTTTTCATGTGCTTCTCAGCCATTCGGTATTGAGAATTCTTTGTTTAACTCTGTGCCCCACTTTTTAATGGGGATATTTGATTTTCTGGTGTCCACCTTCTTGAGTTCTTTATATATATTGGATATCAGCCCCCTTTCTGATTTGGGATTGTTAAAGATCCTTTCCCAATCTGTTGGTGGCTCTTTTGTCTTGTTGACAGTATCTTTTGCCTTACAGAAGCTTTGCAACTTTATGAGGTCCCATTTGTCAATTCTTAATCTTACAGCACAAGCCATTGCTGTTCTATTCAGGAATTTTTCCCCAGTGCCCATATCTTCGAGACTTTTCCCCACTTTCTCCTCTATAAGTTTCAGTGTCTCTGGTTTTATGTGGAGATCCTTAAAACACTTAGACTTGACCTTAGTACAAGGAGATAAGAATGGATCAATTCCCANTCTTCTACATGATAGCTGCCAGTTGTGCCAGCACCATTTGTTGAAAATGCTGTCTTTTTTTCCACTGGATAGTTTTACCTCCCTTGTCAAAGATCAGGTGACCATAGGTGTGTGGATTCATTTCTGGGTCTTCAATCCTATTCCATTGATCTACCTGTCTGTTGCTGTACCAGTACCATGCAGTTTTTATAACGATTGCTCTGTAGTACAGCTTGAGGTCAGGAATGGTGATTCCACTAGAGGTTCTTTTATTGTTGAGAAGAGTTTTTGCTAGTCTAGGTTTTTTGTTATTCCAGATGAACTTGCTAATTGTCTTTTCTAGATCCTTGAAGAATTGAGTTGGAATTTTGATAGGGATTGCATTGAATCTGTAGATAGCTTTAGGCACGATAACCATTTTTACTATATTGATTCTGCCAATCCATGATCATGGGAGATCCTTCCATCTTCTGAGATCTTCCTCAATTTCTTTCTTCAGAGACTTGAAGTTCTTGTCATACAAATCTTTCACTTCCTTCGTAAGAGTCACACCAAGATATTTTATATTGTTAGTGACTATTGTGAAGGGTGATGTTTCCCTGATCTCTTTCTCAGCCCATTTATCCTTTGTATAGAGAAAGGCCATCGATTTGTTTGAGTTAATTCTATATCCAGCTACTGCACTGAAGCTGTTTATCCAGTTTAGGAGTTCTCTGGTGGAGTTTTGGGGGTCACTTATATATACTATCATGTCATCTGCAAATAGCGATAATTTGAGTTCTTCCTTTCCAATTTGTATCCCCTTGACCTCCTTTTGTTGTCGAATTGCTCTGGCTAGGACTTCAAGTACTATATTGAATAGGTAGGGAGAAAGTTGGCAGCCTTGTCTATTCCCTGATTTTAGTGGGATTGCTTCCAGTTTCTCTCCATTTAGTTTGATGTTGGCCACTGGTTTGCTGTAGATTGCTTTTATTATGTTTAGGTATGGGCCTTGAATTCTTGATCTTTCCAAGACCTTTATCATGAATGGGTGTTGGATTTTGTCAAATGCTTTCTCAGCTTCTAAGGAGATGATCATGTGGTTTTTATCTTTGTGTTTGTTTATATAGTGTATTACGTTGATGGATTTTCCATATATTAAACCATCCCTGCATTCCTGGGATGAAGCCTACTTGGTCATGATGGATGATCGTTTTGATGTGTTCTTGGATTCGGTTGGCGAGAATTTTGTTGAGTATTTTTGCGTTGATATTCATGAGGGAAATTGGTCTGAAGTTCTCTATCTTTGTCGTGTCTTTATGTGGTTTAGGTATCAGAGTAATTGTGGCTTCATAGAATGAATTGGGTAATGTACCTTCAGATTCTATTTTGTTGAATAGTTTGAGAAGAACTGGAACTAGGTCTTCTTTGAAGGTCTGATAGAACTCTGCTCTAAACCCGTCTGGTCTTCGGATTTTTTTGGTTGGGAGACTATTAATGACTGCTTCTATTTCTTTAGGAGATATAGGGCTGTTTAGGTCATTAATCTGATCCTGGTTTAACTTTGAAACTTGGTATCTGTCTCAAAAGTTATCCATTTCTTCTAGATTTTCCAATTTTTCTTAATATAACCTTTGTAGATGGATCGGATAGTGTTTTGAATTTCCTCAGGATCTGTTGTTATGTCTCCCTTTTCATTTCTGATTTTTTTTTTCTTTTTTTTTTTTTTTTTTTGGTTTTTCGAGACAGGGTTTCTCTGTGTAGCCCTGGCTGTCCTGGAACTCACTCTGTAGACCAGGCTGGCCTCGAACTAAGAAATCCACCTTCCTCTGCCACCTGAGTGCTGAGATTAAAGGCATGCGCCACCACGCCCGGCCTTTCATTTCTGATTTTGTTAATTCGGATGCTATCCCTGTGCCCTCTAGTGAGTCTGGCCAAGGGTTTGTCTATCTTGTTGACTTTTTCAAAGAACCAGCTCCTTGGTTGATTGATTCTTGGATAGTTCTTTTTGTTTCCACATGGTTGATTTCACCCCTGAGTTTGATTATTTCCTGCTGTCTACTCCTCTTAGGTAAATTTGCTTCCATTTGTTCTAGAGCTTGCAGATGTGCTGCCAAGGTACTAGTGTATGCTCTCTCCATTTTTTTTTTTTGTAGGAGCTCAGAGCTATGAGTTTACCTCTCAGGAATGCTTTCATTGTGTCCCATAAGTTTGGGTATGTTGTGGCTTCATTTTCATTAAACTCTAGAAAGTCTTTAATTTCTTTCTTTATTTCTTCCTTGACCAAGGTATCATTGAGTAGAATGTTGTTCAGTTTCCACCTGAATGATGGTGTTCTGCTTCTTATGTTGTTATTGAAGAAGAGCTGTAGTCCATGGTGATCTGATAGGATGCATGGGACAATTTCTATATTTTTGAATCTGTAGAGACCTGTTTTGTGGCCAATTATGTGGTCAGTTTTGGAGAAGGTGCCATGAGGTGCTGAGAAAAAGGTATATCCTTTTGTTTTAGGATGAAATATTTTGTAGATATCTGTTAAGTCCATTTGTTTCGTAGCCTCTGTTAGTTTGACTGAATCTGTTTAGTTACTTTCCAGGATCTGTCCATTTATGCGAGTGGGGTGTTGAAGTCTCCCACTATTATTGTGTGAGATGCAATGTGTGTTTTGAGCTTTACTAAGGTTTCTTTAATGAAAGTGGCTGCCCTTGCATTTGGAGCATAGATATTCAGAATTGAAAGTTCCTCTTGGAAGACTTTGCCTTTGATGAGTATGAAGTGCCCCTCCTTGTCTTTTTTGATAATTTTGGGTTGAAAGTCTATTTTATTCGATATTAGAATGGCTACCCCAGCTTTTTTCTTCAGACTGTTTGCTAGGAAAATTGTTTTCTAACCTTTCACTCTGAGGTAGTGTCTGTCTTTTTTCCTGTGGTGTGTTTCTTGTAAGCAGCAGAACGTTGGGTCCTGTTTGTGTAGCCAGTCTGATAGTCTATGTCTTTTTATCGGGGAATTCAGTCCATTGATATTAAGAGATATTAAGGAACAGTACTTGTTGCTTCCTGTCATTTTTGTTTTTAGAGTTGGGATTCTGTTCTTGTGGCTGTCTTCTTTTAGGTTTGTTGAAGGATTACTTTCTTACTTTTTTGTAGGGCAGAGTTTCCATCCTTGTATTGTTGTTTTTCTGTTAATATCCTTTGAAGGGCTGGATTCATGGAAAGATATTGTGTGAATTTGAATTTGTCATGGAATACTTTGGTTTCTCCATCTATGGTAAATGAGAGTTTTGTCTTGTACAGTAGCCTGGGCTGGCATTTGTGTTCTCTTAGTGTCTGTATAATCTCTGTCCATGATCTTCTGGCTTTCATAGTCTCTGGAGAGAAGTCTGGGATAATTCTAATAGGCCTGCCTTTATATGTTACTTGACCTTTTTCCCTTGCTGCTTTTAATATTCTGTCTTTATTTAGTGCGTTTGTTGTTCTGATTATTATGTGTCGGGAGGAATTTCTTTTCTGGTCCAGCCTATTTGGAGTTCTGTAGGCTTCTTGTATGTTTATGGGCATCTCATTCTTTAGGTATGGAAAGTTTTCTTCTATAATTTTGTTGAAGATATTTGCTGGCCGTTTAGTTTGAGACTCTTCCTTCTCATCTACTCCTATTATCCTTAAGTTTGGTCTTCTCATCGTTATCTGGATTTCCTGCATATTCTGTGTTAGGATCTTTTTGCTTTTAGCATTTTCTTTTTTTTTTTTTTTATAAATAAGATTTATTTTATTTATTATATGTAAGCACACTGTAGCTGTCTTCAGACACTCCAGAAGAGGGCGCCAGATCTCGTTACAGATGGTTGTGAGCCACCATGTGGATGCTGGGATTTGAACTTATCACCTTCGGAAGTGCAGTCGGGTGCTCTTACCCGCTGAGCCATCTCACCAGCCCCGCATTTAGCATTTTCTTTGATTGTCGTGTCTATGCTCCCTATAGAATCTTCTGTGTCTGAGATTCTCTCTTCTATCTCTTGTATTCTGTTGCTGATGCTCATATCTATGGTTCCTGATTTTTTCCTATGGTTGCTATCTCCAGGGTTATCTCCTTTTGGTTTTTCTTAATTGTTTCTACTTCCATTTTGAGGTCCTGGATGATTTATTCAATTCCATCACCTCTTTGGTATTGTTTTCCTGTATCTCTCTAAGTTGTTTATCTGTGTTTTCCTGTATTTCCTTCATGACAAGTGACTTTATATCCATGTCCTGCTTTTCCGGTGTGCTGTTGTATCTAGGACTTGATGTAGTGGGTGAGTTTGGATCTGCTGATGCCAAGTACCCTTGGATTCTGTTGCTTCTGTTCTTATGCTTGCCTCCTGCCATCTCTGCCTGAGGAGACCTGGCGTTGGTGCAGACCAGAAGGGAGCGTCTGTCCTGTCCTGGGCCTTTATCAATCTCCAGGCTGGTGTCTCAAGTCCCACGCACTTGGGCCTGAACAGATGCTGTGTTCAGCTGCTCACCTGTGGTCCCATGGTAGCCTGGGGAGTCCCGTAGGGGCCTGGGGAGAGTGCACAGCACCTGCACTGGAGCCCTGAGCTGGTGCAGGGTGCACGGGACCAGACCGGAAGCCTGGATTTCTTGGTTGCAAATTTTCCAGGCTTTTACTCTCTATGTTGCTATGCTGGTGTGTAGCCATCTCTGTTTGGGTGATTATTAATCTAGGAAGTGGCCTCTGGGTTTGTCTTTTTGTATGGGAGTTTTGTTCCTGGGTTACTGTTTGATGAATGGGTTTGAAGAGAGTGATCACTGACTGTTTCCTATTTAACTGACCTGTTTGGTGGGTATGCTCAACAGGGGATGCTTTGTGATGTTAAAAGCTGGGAGAAGAGACAGGCAGGAACAGAAGATATTAGTAATCCACAAGGAGACATAGTCAGGAGAGAGGTCAAGCAACCCATGGTGTTTAATAAAATGTTGTAACAACTGTGAAAATTGAATCTGGGGTAAGAAATCAATCATGAAGNTGATTAGTATGCAAACTCCTCAATCTTGGTGTAACTACAAGAAATACTCAGAACCTCTTGACTTGGTCTCTCAGTTTGTACCTAATGGGAGTTTAACTGCTGAGAGTCCTTGTTACTGAGCTCATAAAAAAGACCTCTGTGTGTTTGCATTGCAATAGGCTCTGTGCTGGTCATTGCAGTTTCTGTGAGTTGGGCATAAAACCTTGGTGCTTTAACTGGAACCTCAAGACCCTCAGGACTCCCATCTGAAGGGTTGAAATGCAAGTTGTTAGGATTTGTCATTGTTGTTCTCTGTGTCAGTGACTTGTCTGACAGAAGTGTGTCAGTGTACCTTGGTTTTTTTATTTTTCTTGATTACCTATGCAGGGAGATGATCAAATCGAATGTGGAACTCCGGTAAAGTGGATATGCTGGAGGATCGTAGCAAGAAAGGGCTAGGAAGATATTCCAGGGCCTGTAAGAGGGGTCGGTGTGCACCTGGTCTTAATTTCTGGGAAGGTAAAGCAGGCTTGCAACCCTGCTCCAAAGCTCAAAGCTGCCATCCTGTCTTCATTTTCTCCTCTGTACAAGTGGAGGATTCTGCTGGGCTCTACCACCCCCTTATAGCCCTCTATTATATGTTTGCCACTTTAGTATTCTGTGACGGAGAGAGAAAATGAGATTGTTTCCATCCCAATTGATAGAGCTACACACCCCAATCCTTGGGTTTAATCCTTCTTATCAAAAGGACCTGTACCCATTCAATTGCCCCCCAACAGAGAGCTCTGTATGACCGAATCCATGACAAAATCAGGCTCTGTAAAATGATGAAAAGGACAAAGACCTCATTTTCCCCCTTCTAAATAACCATGTTCTCAGTCTATATGTGACTCTGTAGTTTTGAACTTGGAGCTATCGCTAGATGGAAGGTTGTTTTTCATTCTTTCCAGCAAAGTTAGCATATCTTCCTTATACCAGCAGTCTTATTTCTGGGTCTGTGGGGCAATTTGCTCCTCTATCCACCTTCCAGCTGTTTGGCTACCTCTTTGGTCTCACTGGCCTGGGAATCCAGGTTTAAATACACCTAATCCCAGGGCAGTGTGGCTTCTCATCTCCCCATTCCTTCCATGCTCTGAGCCACGAGCCCTTCCCATTTTACCCTGGCTCAGGCACTACGCCAACTCCCTGATGGGGTCACAGGGGTCCTGTATTTGATATGGTTATATCATTGGGTTTGGGTTTTTACACCTTCCACATTTATTATTTTCTCTGTGTCATAATTGTTTTAACTCAACATTTCAGTCCTACAGTCAACTGAAGTAGCCTCATTTGCAGGTGTGCCCTCATCAGAATGTCTGGTTTCTATGTCTCTGNGAGATTGTGTTGATGATTGATATAGGAAGGCTCTTCCACCAAGGGTGGCAATATTTGGATCAAGTGGTCCTAGGTCAGATGAGAGAACTAGGTGAGCAACAGAGAGTGACCAAGCAAGAAAGCAAGACAAGAAATAGTGTTTGTCAAATGTTTTTGCCTTCATTTTCTAGCTTCAGTTTCTAGTCTGAAGTCCCAGTAGGATGGGCTGTGATCTGAAAGAACCATGTAAAACAAACATTTATTACCCGAGATGCTTCTGCTCAGAGGAAACCATCACAGCAGCAGAGTAGCAAGGTAGAACACAAACAATAACAACAACAAACATCAATTGTTTCAAAAGCTAATTTTGCTGTTGCACAGGATCTATGGACTCTTTTGAAGGAATATGGAAAAGTCATAGAAAGCTGCACATGGAGTAAACTGTTGGTTTACTATTGGTTGTTCCCATAGGGTCTGCAAGATTGGAGTGTTGACAGTAATGCAGCCACACAAAGTTGAAATCAAACTATTTCAGTGGAAAATACACTAGGAAAACTTTAGGGAGAGGTCATTTGTGTGATATTTTGGCCAAAGAA
This sequence comes from Mus minutoides, assembly GCA_902729485.2. NCBI lineage: Eukaryota > Metazoa > Chordata > Mammalia > Rodentia > Muridae > Mus > Mus minutoides. Next base: position 20,085 of record LR754792.1, on the reverse strand, counting down.
AAATCTTATGTACTTGGCTTATGCCCTGAGATGTTGAGTAGGTCAAATGATTAAAAATTATTGCCTGATTTGTATATTTTTATTCTACTGATATACATTTGTTCACTCTTCCTATTTCTTTATTCAATTTACATTCTATTTGTTACACCCACCCCATTCTACCTTCCACAGACCCTTATCACTGACTCCCTTTTATCTCCCTAGAGAGGGTGGGAACCAAGTGAGTATCCCCCAACTATGTCATATCAAGTTTCTGCAAGGTTAGACACATCCTTTCCCACTGAGGTCAGACAAGGCAGCCCAGTTAGGGAAACAGTTTGCACAGACAGGAACAGCTTAAGGGACATGTCCCGCTCTGGATGTTGGGGACCCCTTGAAGTCTGAGCAGCACATCTACTACATATATGGTGGGGACCTCTGTCCCAGCCTGTGTTGGTTGGTGGTTCCATCTCTGAGAGTCTCCTAGGTTCCGGTTTATTTGACTCTGTGGGTCTTCTCATGTACTTCCTATTCCTTCAGAGGCCATCAATTCTTTCCCCAACTCTTATAAAAACCCCCTGAGCCCTGTCCAATATTAGGCTGTGGGTCTCTGCATCTATTTCAGTCAGATACTGGATGGAGACTCTCAGAGGACAATGATGCTAAGCTACTATCTGCAAGTATAACAAATTATCCTCAGTAATGTGAGCATTGGTGCTTGACCATGGGATGCTTTACCAGTTGGGCAGTATACACTTTGGCCATTCCCTCAGTCTTTGTTTCAACTTTGTGACTGCATTCCTTGCAGACAGAACAGATTTTGGGAGGAAAGGGTTTTGGCTCTTTTGGTGTACTGAACACTCCACTGGTTCTTCTGCCTGACTGCATGATGTCACCTCTTCATGGTCCATAACTCAATGCTGTATATCTCAGCTAAGATCACCTCCCTGGCCGCATTGTGCCCTCACATTCATAGCCTCAGACACATTCTACAGATGCCCCCACCCTAACTCCCCTCTTTCCCAACATTTGCTGATATAATTTCATTTTCCTGCCTCTCTGGCACTCCCTTGCCTCTTACCACACCTGTTGATAACACTCCCCTTCATTCTTAACTACTGTCTCATCCAATTTTCTCCCTTCCATCTGCCTCCTCTGTCTCTTTAATTACCCCTTCTGAGTGAGATTTAACCATGCTCATTTGTGCCTTTCTTCTTCTTCTTTTTTTTTTTTTAACAGACTTAATTCCTTTATTTTTCTTATACAAAACTCTTATGTGGTAGCCACAGCTGGAGCCTGGGTCCTCTGAACATAGACTCTGGTGTGGGTTTTCACAAGATGATCAGTGAATTCCTGATAAGGAGACTTGGTGAAGACAGTCTCTTTCCAGAGGTCGGGGGTCAGGTAGCTGTAAGTCTTGGAGATGGCATCAAAGGTGGCCTTGGCAAAGTTGCCCAGGGTGGCAGTACAGCCTCTGGCTGAAGTGTAGCAGTCATCTATAACGGCCATCATCAGGAGCTTCTTGGGCACAGGAGCAGAGACAATACCAGTGCCTCTGGGGGCAGGGATGAGATGCACCAGCACAGAGCCACAGCGGCCTGTCACCTTGCATGGAACAGTGTGGGGCTTGCCAATCTTGTTCCCCCAGTAGCCTCTCCGAACAGGGACGTTGGAAAGCTTGTCCAAGATGATGGCCCCTCACTACCGTCACCGTTGGAGGAACCTCGTGAATTGTGGTTCTGGTTGCACTGGTAACATCAGGGGTTATCGCTGCTTACGGAATTTGGACCAGGCGACCGGTCGGGCTCAGACGAAGACGTGACCGTACTAAAAGTCTTGGAGTAGGAAATCCCTACGTGGGTCCTTTTTCAGTTAATAGAGAGACTCCTTAATGGGCAGAAAGAAGAGGTAGATCTCCTCCAAGGACTTGATCTTCATGTCCTTAATTAGGCGGCCCAGCTTGGTAATGGGGATCCACTCCTTGTCTTCAGCTTTACCTCCACGAGCCCGCGGCCTCGACCACATCCACGTCCACGGCCTCGGCCACCCCTCCCGCTGCACCGGTGTCATCCGCCATTTGGTGTTTTCCCGGAGAAGAAAAAGCTTTTTTTTTTTAAAGATTTATTTTATTTATTATATGTAAGTACACTGTAGTTGTCTTCAGGCATTCCAGAAGAGGGCGCCAGATCTCATTAAGGATGGTTGTGAGCCACCATGTGGTTGCTGGGATTTGAACTTATCACCTTCCGAAGAGCAGTCGGGTGCTCTTACCCGCTGAGCCATCTCACCAGCCCTGTGCCTTTCTTCTTGTTTAGCGTCTTTGGGTCTATGAAGTTCAGTGTGGGTATCCTGTACTTTATGGTTATTATTCACTTGTAAGTGAGTATGTACATGCATGTCCTTTGGGGCCTGAGTTACCTCATTCTGGATATTAGTTTGTAGTTGTACCCATTTCTCTGCAAAATTCATGATGTCCTTGTTTTTTATACCTGAATAGCATTCCATTTTGTAAATCAAACACGGTTTTGTGAGTACATTTCAGTTTAGAAATATCTGCATTCTTTCCTGATTCTAACTTTTATAAATAAAGTGGCTATGAACTTAGTGGAGCATATGCCCTTGTGGGTATAGGCCTATGAAGGTACCCCTAGTGTAGCACTTCCTTCTACTCGCTATGTTTTAAATTAATAGAAGAAGTATTCAAAGTATTTCCTCATCTCAGGATGGAACCTTAATTAAAACCTGCTGCAAATGTGGTCTTAGCAAGGCAGGGTCCATTAATTTAGAAGCCAATCTTCACAGGATCATCCATATTGTGCCGCTTCTGGAAACTGAAAGATGAATATACCATGGTCATAGATTCTTCTTCTATGGTTTTATTTAACCACCACTCCAGCCGTCTTTTGACCGTGTCAGGATCCCAGGGAAGCCTCTGTGAGAGTTCCTTGCATTGAAGTGGTGAGGTTGAGGCTTGAGTTGCATTTTGTGACCACAGGTTGTGGAGAAAACTAATACATTGAGAAATCTGCCTTGGAGAGATGATTACAGGGAGATGAAGTACCCAAACTGAAAGATGTATGAGAAGTTACAGGAAGAGCACCATCTAAGCCTTTAGGAATTGAACTCCAATGTGTTCGAGACAAAGCTATAGGATTTGGTGTTTGCCCTGCTGTTTTTCCTGCCTTTCTCCAATCTTCTCTCCCTATGTACACATCCCTATCGATCGGAATGGGAAGGGGTTTTCAGTGCCATTTTATGCTGGAAAGATATAACTCGCTTTCTGATTTTACAAGATGTGGCTGCCAAGATATTCTCTTGAGTGTCAGCAGAGATTTTAGACATTTGAACAGTGCGGGAGCCTTTCTAGATTCATCTTGGAGAAGCTGAAATTGTATATACACACAAACATTTCTTTTTTCTTTCCTTTTTTTTT
>LR754791.1:7885-28976 GCA_902729485.2 Mus minutoides | reverse complement strand
TTTACCTGCTCATTGACCTAAATTATTATCTATATCACAGAATACCCCAGGTGCTCTTGAGAAGCTGTGTATTATGTCGCTATTGAATATTCTATAGATATTTGTTTCTGGTTTGCTGACTTGTGATAAACACCATAATCAAAAGGAATGTGGGGAGGAAAGTGTTTATTTCACCTTATAGCTTTTAAGTCCACCATCCAGGGAAGTCAGGGCAGGAACCTAGACGCAAGAACCATGAAGAAATGATGCTTGTGTCTTCTTATACAATCCAGGACTGCCTGCCCAAGAGTGGCATCTCCATCAGAGAGCAGGGCAGGCCCTCATACATCGATCATTAATCAAAAACATGCTCCAAAGTCTTGCCTATAGGCAGTGTGATGGAGGCAACCCCTGAGTTCCTTCTTCTCATATGACCCTAGCTTGTGTTAATTGACAAAAACAAAACCAGCATAATATCTAACTCTATTTGATCAATACTGAATTGTGTCTACAGGAAACTGTCAAATTTATCATTTAACAAGATTTGGGTATTGTCATCACCCACTGAGTACCTATAGGATTGTTTGTTTTATATTATATACATCAATATTCAGTGCTTACATATTTATATTCACAATAGCAGATTGGTGGGTTGTTCTCTTTATTAATATTTATTGGCTGTCTGTGTCTTCTGAACAATTTGTTTTGACTTGACATCTACTTTATCAGATCTGAGCATAGTCCTGGTTGTTTCCTGCTTCCTATAGCTTAGTATGTTAACTTCAGCCCTTTCATTTTCAGTTTTTACTTTTTTGACCAAAAGATTGATTTCCTTCAGGCAGCAACCATCTATGCATACCTGAAATGCAGTCAGCCAGTTTATTTCTTTAGATTCAATATTTAGAACTGTTATAATTAAGATTATTGTTGAGAGCCTTTTTCATTCAGGGAAATCTTTTGTTTAATTCATGGTTTATTCAATTATCCTTGTTATTCCCACCCCCACATCCCCTTATTGTACTGGGCACATGATGGTTTACTGAATTATTGGGATTTTTCTACAGTCTTTATCTTATATGATCATGACATTTGAGTCTCTTTTTTCTTCACAATTAACACTGTATTTATTCCTCTCTTGTATGTATTTCTTTAACTGCATTTCTTATATGCTGGCTTAGTAGCATATATAGCTTATGCTATCAGGAAAATCTTTATTTCTTCATTGATTTTCGGATATAACTCCTAGTTATAATAATTGCTCTTGACAATTATTTGCTTTAATGCTTAAAATACATCATTTGCTATTTTCATGCCTTTTCAGTTTCTTCCAAAAAGTCCTGTGTCATTAGGTTTGGTCTTCATTTTTAAGCGAAATAGATGAGTTGTTTTGGGTTTTGTTTTTGTTTTTTCAGCTTTTAATGTTATGTCTTTGTTCTTTAGACTTAGCATACGATCCATGGTTTTATAGCCTTACATTTTATTCCTAATACATATTACAAAAGTTATTTTCTTGTCATGCCTGCTTTAGAGGTTAAATGCCTCTTGTGCTTAAAGTTCATTTCTTTCTGTAGAATCAGGAAATTTTCTCATATAATTTAAGTGACTATATTTTCTATACCTTGAGGTTATATTTTGTCTTCTGGTCATCCTCCAGAACATTGTGATAAAGAGTTTTTTTTTTTTCTTTATTCATGTATAATTGTAAAATTTATTTGAACTTTTCTTCAAAGCTTAACTTATTAGTGACAGGCTCTGTGATTTTTATTGATTGGAATTTCAGAATTTCTGCTTGTTTTCTTTTAAACCCACTATGACATTCTCACCTATGTTTCACACATGTTCTGAGTTGATTTCTTCATTTCATTCATATGTGTGAAAGTTCCTGAACTTTTTCAAGTATACTTTCCTTTTTTAATAATTGATTTAATTTTATTTATGTGCATTTGGTGTTTTGCCTGCATGTACACCTGGGGGAGGGTATCAGATACCCTGGGACTAGAGTTACAGACAGTTATGTACTGCTATGTAGGTGCAGGGAGTTGAACCTAGATCTTCTAGATGAGCAGACAGTGATTTTAACTGCTGAGCCATCCCTTTAGCCCCCTCAAGTATTCCTTCAAACGATTTGTCCAGCATTTTAAACACTTCAGTATATTTTTTTGAAATGGTGTTTGAGTATTTGTATTCATTTGCCCAGTTTTACCTAATTTTTATATTTTTGTGTTATGACTTCTATACTATTTTGGATATGGATATCTTCAAGTTTACCTTTCTCACAGTGGAGGGCTCATTCTCAAATCAAAAGAAGAAGAAAAGAGGCCACTGTAGTAGCTAACTAAACTGCATAAAGAAACACAGAGGAAGTATTAAAACCAGCTAATGTGTCCCAACAAATATGAATCAGATACTGACAGAAATTATTATTATTTTACAGTAAACTATGAAGTTTAAACTCAATTTGGTTAAAAGTAGAAGTTTTAATTGCACCCAATGGCTAATAAAATGAGCACATAGAGTTAGGAGTAGTTTAGAGGTGGGGTAGATCTAGGATTTGGGGGCAGGACTGCGGTCAAATATGAACAGAATACATTGTATGCATGTATGAAATTTTCAAGTAATTAATAAAAAGGTTCTATTTTTAAAGTAGAAGTTATATGAACTAATAAAATAAAGAGTACAGACTAGGGTAAGGAAATAGAGCACCGAGATTTGTGTTGGAATTTTGGTCTCACTGAACTCATTTCTCTCCCAACAGTAGAGCATCTGTGAGAGGAAGGAGGCTGCAGCAACCTAAGGCCTTCGTGGGTCTGGAACTTGGGATTCTCAGTTTCTACAATCTTGACCCTTACTGAAGAAGGTAAGTGGCCCCACAAGTAGAGCTGCTCCGTGATCTCAAGCATGGGATTATCTGAGTCCTTGGGTGTTCCTGGGTGCTGAGGTTGACTCATTAACACACTGGTGGTATGGCCTCTGAGCTGTGGCTCCTGAGGATCTGTTGACAGCATTGTTTTCAGTTTGTCCTTGTCTGCCATTCACCAAACTTCATCACTGCCTTCTACGGGTGTCTCCCACAAAGCCAGCCTCTCTCCAGTCCTCATTTTGCAATTGCTCTTGGTTTCTCATTTACCAGAGTATTTTGGCTCAAACAATTAGGATCACTCAAGATTGCACCTCTAACGTTTTTTTTTTTTTTCTCTTTATATTGCCTAGTGCCAACAGAAGCTTCACTGTCCCCACATTTCTGAGATTGAGTTAATGCTTATGAGAATAATGGGCTTACCTTTAGGGCCAGTGTGTCTATCTTGTTTTGTTTTTATCAGAGACACAATATATTTGTAAGTGGATTTTCCTCAAACCAACTACCCCTACCATAGAACTAGTGTTGGAATTTTGAGAGCTTGCTTCTCTTGAATGAATAACCTTTCTGTGTCTCATTGCCTTTTAGTTGTCCTAGCCCTTCCTGGTGTTTTAATGTTTGTACATTTCAGTAGGCTTATCTTTCCTTACCCTGACTTCTCTTTTGTTTGTTTGTATAGATTTGGATTTTTAAAGTATAATAACATTCAGAAAAATGAATTTTTAACTCATTAACTAATTTTTAATTAATTTAAACTCACTGTATGGTTGTGAACACCTTGAACTTCGTAGTCCATCTGCCTCTGTAAGACTCTGATAAGCCTTAGCTTACCAGGGACCCGCAGATTGAACAACATGGAGCCAGGGATTGATACAAGAGCAAGAGAAATTTATTTTCCAGCATGCTGGGGTCATCATCCTGCACCCAAAAGAGAGGTGGTCACCCCAAGCAGCCTTTTCGGCAAGTTTTTATATGGTTTCCAGGGGCAAAATAGAGCATCAGCAACTAGGCACAGTATGATTGGTGTAACAGTGCACCCTTTAAACTGATTGGTCTTTAGGGCATGAGGTAGTAGGGGCTTAATTAGCCTCTTCCTTCCTGCCTACATGCTCTCTGACCTGTCTCTTCCAGGAGGAAAGGGGTATCTGTGTGCTCTCTGTCCTCTCTTCTAGGAGGGGAGGGATGTGATCAAATTTCCCATCTTCTCTGAGCTGACCTCTTCATTTTCCTCTTTTGCTTGTGTTGGCTTTAATCCTGAAGCTATTGGGGATAGCCATGCAGCCCTTATCTCTGGTTCTCTGTACTTAGCTCTTGATATTTTCTGTCTCAGGACCATCAACTGTACTGTACCTATACGATCTTTAATAAAAGCAACTAAGAAATTTAGAAGTAAGGGCCAAAAGTCAAAAGCAGGAACAAAATGATCAGAGGGTCCTAACAATGCGGAAATCAAGGTAATAAACCAGGGGGAGCTGTTAAACCAAGACTCGAAGCAACCTTGGGCTTCTTCCCATTCTCTCATTCTCTTGGATAGTCCCTCTCATACCTTTGCCATAGAATCTTTAACAACCCCAGAATGGTCTATATAAAAGCAACACTCCTCAGCTAAGGCAGAAAGCACATAGCTCTCCTTGCTGGAGGAAAAGTTAAGCCTAATCCTCTCCTATTCTGTAGTACTACTTCTGATAATGAAGTCAATGATTCTTTAATGTGACTGATGGAAGTTTCTATTCTCTCTATATCTAAATCAATGGCTGCCCGCAGACTGTAAGACCAAAGTGAAGGTACTGGTAGCTTCCCTGGCCTCCATCAATCCCAAGAGAAGGGAGACAATGAGTGCTGTCACAGGTTTGGCGGATGGGCACATAGGATAGGGTAAGGAATCAGAATCCAAAGGAACTACCAGGCAGTCGTGATCAAGGTCAAGTTATCTTGAGCTTGAGCAGATTGTCCATCTTCTGTACCATCCAGCAGGAGTCTCTGGGTGCAGGGTGTTTGCAGGTTTCACATAGGAAGCATTCACCCAGGCAGAAATACTGTCCACCTTGAGGGCTGTGGGAGTGGCTAGCAGTGCTAGGGTCCCAGTGACTATGCCCAGTGCCTCCTTATATAGATCTAGTCACCAGTCTGGAAATTGTGAGTTGTCTCTGGCATCCCTGGAGCATTTAAGGCAGTCATTTTGGGCCGAATCTCATGTTGTATTGAATGAAGGGCTTGGAGCTTCAAGAAGACATTTCTATCAGTGAGTTGGGATAGCTCCTGGGACCGCCCAGTGCACACCAAGGAAGTTGGGGTATGAAACAGAATCTCAAAAGGGGTCAGATTATGATGGTAGAGGATGATCCGTGCTTGGAACAGGGACAAGGGAAGGAAGTACCACCAAGTCTGAGCCAGTCTCTAAGGTCAATTTAGTCAAGGTCTCTGTTAAGGTTCTATTTATTCTCTCTACCTGCCTTGAGTTCTGGGAATGGTATGCACAATAGAGCTTCCAATTAGTCTGCAGTATCTCTGTCAATCCCTGACTTACCTTAGAAACAAAAGCAGGACTGTTATCCTATCCAATTATGCCTTGGGTACTCTGAACTTCTGGAAAATTTCCTCTAATTTCTTCTTAGCTACCATGGTAGATGTTTTCTGCTTGGTGGGAAAAGCCTCAACCCATCCAGAGAAAGTATCTACAAACACTAGAAGGTATTTGTAACCATATTTTGCTAGCTTAACTTCTATAAAATTGGCCTGCCAATAGACTCTAGGCTGTTCTCCCCTAGGTCTTTTGCCCTATTTACTCTTGGCTGCATAAGCATTCATCTGCGGGCATACCTTACACTGTTCTACTATTTCTCTGTCCCCAAACCTGAGGTCTATTATATATATACTTTAGGCCCCTTAATTGCTTGGACAAGCTTTTTATCCCCTAAATGAGTCCATCTGTGCATTTGACCTAGGAAGTCTTTTGCTTGCTTTCTGGGAAGTATAGCTTTTCCTTTTTATGTGTGCCACTGCCCTTACTTCTCTAGGTAATAGTTGGTAGGGTGACTAACAATCTGAGTCCTTTCTTCTTCAGTATATTCTAAGTGAGGGTATCCCTTAGTCCACTCCCATTTCCCAGTGGGTGTTTCTTGCAGACCCATAACCAGGATTGGCTCCTACATAGCCACATCAGGAGCCACTTGATCTGCCTGGTTATTGCCTTGGGCCACTGAGTCCCTTCCCTTCTGATGTCCTGGGCAATGACTAATACAGTTGCCAATTTCATTGGGGCATCCAAGAGATTCAAGATTTCCTGCTTGTTTTTTAATTTCTTTTCCCCCTGATGTGAGCAGTCCTCTCTCTTTGTATATATCCCTGTGGATGTGGGCTGTGGCAAAGGCATTCCTGCTATCCGTGTAGATGTTGCTCTTTTCGCCTGCCCCCAGATCTTAGGCCTTGGCCACAGCTATTAGCTCTGCCTTTTGGGCAGAGGAAGTGGTTCTGCCCAGACCACCTGGCACTCATCCACAATGGTACCCCCGCAGCCTTGTGTTGTCCCTGTACCAGGTAGCTGCTGCCATTATCGTACCAGGTCACCTAAGCATTGGGGAGTGGCTGATCCAACAGGTCCTTTGGCCATCCCGATCCTCAGCTAGAATCTGCTGGCAATTATGAGCAGGTGGATCGAGGTGGGGTCAGGTAGCTGAGTGGCTGGGTTAAGGGCCACTGATGAAGTGAAGTTCATGTGATCTAAGATTAGCAACAGTGTGTAATAATGAGTCATGCGGGTGTTGGTCAGCCATTAATCCAGAGGCTGGTGAACAACACTCTCCAAGGCATGGGGAGCTGTCACAGTCAGGGCCTGTCCCAGAGTCAATTTATCCACATCTTTACCTAGAACTGCCCCCGCTGACATGTTCTCAGACACATAAAGGTGGAATGGTCTACTGGCATCAGGCAGGACTAGTGTAGGGGCTTCAAGCAGAGCCTGCTTAATCACATCAAAAACCTGTTGCTCTTCTTCCTGCCAATGGAATGGCTGTCCCTTTTTAGTCAGGGGATAGAGGGGGACAGCCAATTAAAACCCTGGGATCCACAGCTGGCAGAACCCAGCGGTGCCCAGGAATTCCCATACCTGCTTGGGTCTCTGCAGAGGAGGGATGTACAGGATGGTCTCTTTTAAAGCATAGGAGAGCCTGCCCTGGCCATCTTTCAGTGGGTAGCCCAGATAACTTACTTTTTCTGGCAGATTTGGACTTTCTTGGCTGAGGATCTGTATCCCAATCCTCCCAGCTCCTCCAAGAGGAGTTTAGTCCCTTCTAGACAGTCCTTCTTAGTCTTTGGTCCCAGATTGCTTCACAGTCAGGAGGGAAGAATTCCAAGCCAATTGGCACTTCCACAAGATCCCTTGTTCTAGGAGCCCAGTAATGTTGGCCCCGATTCCATCCCAGGTCTCCCTCGACATCGGATATTGGCACACAGGCATGGGGGAGGCTTGGGCTCTGAGCTCCACATGGATGCAGGTCTTTGTGGGTGGCCCTTCCCATCCCTTATGTCTCATCCGAGGCCTAGGGAAAGGCCTTGAGCCACCAGTCTGGGTTCTGGGGTGCCCTGATGGAGGTCTCAAACAACTTGTTTTCATCCTGTATCCTGGGAATCAGGACTTGGAGTTGTTCTCCCTGTTATGGTAGACTTTCTCAGCAACCTGCACTAAATCCCTCAATGGCTTATCCTGTAGTCCCTCTAGCCTCTGAAGCTTTTTTTTCTGATATCTCTACTAGTCTGGTCTATAAATGCCATAGTCAAAGTAGCTTTCTTTGTGCTCTTTGTTGTTGGGGTCATCAGGTGTATACTGACGAAATCTCTATGGGTCTCTCTAGAAAGGCAGCAGCCAACTCATCTGATCCCTCTCTAACCTCATATACCTCAGTCAAATTTGTGGATCCTCATGTGTCACCCTTGAGACCTGCCAATTGAGTCTGGCTTTAGACATTAAGATGTTCCTTATCTTCTGCCATATTAAAGTCTCAGTCAGGTTTAATCAGAGGAAACCCGCTGTNGATGACAGCCTGGTCAAACAATGGTGCCCCTGTGTCTGAGGGGACATTCTTTCTGGCTTCCTACATTATTAACTAATTAGTCTCAAAAAGATTAATTGGCCCCTTGGAAGGTGGTGGGAGTTGGGCCTTCCAGAAGTTGTACAAGTGGGCCAAAGAGAAGGGCCAATACATAGCCTGATTGCTCTTTTCTAGAGGCCCATATGCCTCAGTGTGAGAGCCACTGTGGTATCAGGAGAGGTAGCTCTCAGACTTCAGGTCCCCATGACAGTACCAGGAAGTTGGGGGGGTCTCCTCTTGCTCCTCCCTCTGGTAAAGGGGGTTACAATGGCTCTGGTCCCATGAAATTATATATATATATATATATATCCCCAAATAGGCCATCTAGAAAAGATGTACCATATTTTCTGTATCCATTCCTCTGTTGAGAGACATCTGGGTTCTTTTCAGCTTCTGGCTATTATCAATAAGGCTGCTATGAACATAGTGGAGCATGTGTCCTCATTACAAGTTGGAACATCTTCTGGGTATATGCCCAGGAGACATATTGCTGGATCTTCTGGTAGATCTATGGCCAATTTTCTGAGGAGCTGCCAGACTGATTTCCAGAGTGTTTGTACCAGCTTACAATCCCACCAGCAAGGGAGGAGTGTTCCTCTTTCTCCACATCCTTGCCAGCAACTGCTGTCACCTGAATTTTTGATCTTAGGTTAGGAATTTCATGTTTTAATTTTATTATATTTAATCTTTTCTTTTACAGTCCAGTCATTATCCCTCTCCCAGGCCCGCCCCCCCTTGACAGTTCCTCATCCCATTTCTCCTTCCCTTGTCTCCAAGAGGATGCCCCCACACCCTCTCAGGCCTCCCCACTCCCTGGGGTCTCAAGTTTCTCCAGGGTTCAGTGCTAGGTTAGAGCAGCCCTCCTGGGAGGAAGGCAGTGTTGTCTCTGGTTAGGGCAGACCTCTTATGTCCCTTGTTCAAGCAATCCTGCAACCCCATATCCCTGGCTAGGGCAGACCTCCAGTGAGACAGGCTGGCTTTAGTGTCCAGGAGCAAGCACATTGATCTGCCAGGGGTTCAGATGGAGATGTAGACAGGAAGGATGATGGATCTCAGGCAGAGCAGGATAGATGAGTAGGGAAAGGGAAGCTAAACTGTATGGTTTAGGAGTCTCAAGTCTGATGAGGTAGGGGGAAGGCAGCTAGAGAACAGAGGTTCCCCACTCCAGGATGGCAGAATGCTCAGGGCTGCGTGGCTTTACCTAGAGGGCTCAGCCAGCAGGGAAGATGGGTGGGGAAGGGAAGCTTACCTGTTGTATGGTTCAGGAGTCTGGTAGTGGTAGAAGAGAGTGAGGGAGAGGAGGGAGATTGGTGGTCCCCCTAGGCTGGCAGGTTGCTCAGGGTGGCTTTGCTTGGCCCAGAGGGCTCATCTTCTTAGCTATTCTTAAGCACTTTGCCATCAGGCTGTCTAATGCCATAAAAATTTGTAGGTATTTTTAAAATTACATGAAATTTATACGTCAAATTAGGAAGAGTGGACTTTTTTTTTTAATATTGAGTTTCTCAGGGAAAAGTAAAATTTGATAACATTGCTCCACAGTCTTTACAATGGAATCCAGAATCCTTATTAAATTATAACAGACACATCCACAAATAAATTTTAAACCAAAATATTGGAATATTTTCAGATAATCCTGGAACAGTGACCTTGTAATATGGCACAAACAGCAAATCCTTGAATATGTTTTACTAACATTTATAACAGTGTGTGAAATCAGCCACTTTGCTTCCTGAGACTGCCCAGTCCCTTTGTTTCAAGGCTGTTTGACTTTTTTTTTCACACAAAAGAAAGTTTGTGACAAGTAGGATGTAATTAAACTCTCTTGCACATTGAGCTCTAACAAAAGACCATCTTTTTAAAGACTTGGAACATATTTTGAGAGCTGCTTAAATGCTCTCTTCCTGAAATTGAAATCCCTGAAGTCTCAAATATAACATTTCTTAGTTCTTAAATAGGATAATTTTACCTTAGTCATGAAGTCATTTTATCTAAGGACAGTGACATAATATGTACTGTGGCAAAGTACCATACTAGGTAGATAATAAGTAAGAATAATCTTATTTTCTGGTGGTTTACTGTTTCAGCCTGGAATTTTCCTTCATTTTCTTATTCACATAATACTATATGTTTATAGTCTATCTAATTTAATCATGTCATTTTCTGTTCTTCAGTGTTATCTAGGCCTTTTAGAGAAGGGTTTGTTCTGGCTGCTGTTGTTGTTGTTGTTGTTGTTGTTGTTGTTGTTCCAGCAGTAGAAGACAAAGGTAGGAGCATTTGGACTTTTTTATGTTATAAAATTGCCTCCTTTGGTGTCTTTTCTCATCATTAACAAACTTTCTTGAATGTTTTTCCTATCCACATTGACTTATTCTTCCCTTCAGTCTGTGTGTTTCAGAGATAGCAGTTTTAAGCCATCTATATCACTTATTTGATATATATTTGTTATTTATTATTTGTAATACGTATTCATAATACATCTTAAAGAGATTCATTGTGATATGTCCATACCAGCTCTAGTTTACACGAATCATATCTAACTCACTTTTTCCACTCTAACCCCTGGTACCAATCTCAAAGCCTAGAAGTTAGTATTGTATTATCAGATTGACTATTTCTTACTTTTCAAAATATGACACAAAATATTGAACAGTTTCTTTTAAGTCTTTGCCCTAAATAGTATCCCATTATTTGAATTTTCTGTTTTCTTTTTCATCTTTAGATTTAATTGATGACTAGACTAGTTTTTCTGAATATGCTTGAGGTCAACTTTAAGTCCATTTATTTATTTATTTATTTATTTATTTATTTATTCATTCATTTATTTATTTGTTATGTGTAAGTACACTGTAGCTGTCTTCAGACAATCCAGAAGAGAGCATCAGATTTTGTTACGGATGGTTGTGAGCTACCATGAGGTTGCAGGGATTTGAACTCAGGACCTCTGGAAGAGCAGTCAGTGCTCTTAACCCCTGAGCCATCTCACCAGCCCCAAGTTCTTTTTTTTTTTTTTTAAACTTTAGGTTCTTAATCATATTCTATCATGTGCATCTTGTGCACTTTTGGTGTGTCTTCATGCAGATAGGCTAGAATGTCATTTCTTTTCTCTTCAATCACTATTTGGTGGTTTTTTTTCTTCTCATTATTATTAGAACTTTTCTTCATTTACATTTCAAATGTTATCCCAAAAGTCCCCTATACCCTCCCCCATCCCCTGCCCTGCTCCCCTACCCACCCACTCCTACATCTTGGCCCTGGCATTCCCCTGTACTGGGGCATATAAAATCTGCAAGACCAAGGCGCCTCTCTTCCCAATGATGGCCAACTAGGCCATCTTCTTCTATATATGCAGCTAGAGACATGAGCTCTGGGGGTACTAGTTAGTTCCTGTTATTCTTCCACGTATAGGATTGAAGACCCCTTCAGCTCCTTGGGTACTCTCTCTAGCTACTTCCTTGTAAGTCCTGAGTTCTATCTAATAGCTGATTGTGAGCATCCACATCCATGTTTGCCAGGCATTGATATAGCCTCCCACAGCTATTTCAAGGCATTTCAGCACTATCTTGCAGGAATATGGAATCGTGTCTATGTTTGGTGGCTGATTATGGGATGGATCCCCGGCTGCTGCAGTCACTGGTTGGTCCATCCTTTGGTTCAGCTCCACACATGATCTCTGTAACTCCTTCAATGTGGGCTTTTTTCTTAATTCTAGGAAGGGGCGAAGTGACCACATTTTGATCTTCATTCTTCTTGACTTTCGTGTGTTTAGTAAATTGTATCTTGGGTATTGTAGGTTTCTGGGCTAATATCCACTTATCAGTGAGTACATGTTGTGTGAGTTCTTTTGTGATTGGGTTACCTCACTCAGGATGATACCCTCCAGATCCATCCATTTGCCTAGGAATTTCATATATTCATTGTTTTTAATAGCTGAGTAGTACTCCATTGTATAAATATACCAATTTTTTTGTATCCATTGCTCTGTTGAAGGACATCTGGGTTCTTTCCAGCTTCTGGCTATTATGAATAAGGCTACTATGAACATAGTGGAACATGTGTCCTTCTTACCTGATCGTACATCTTCTGGATATATGCCCAGGAGAGGTATTGCTGGATCTTCTGGTAGTACTACGTCCAATTTTCTGAGGAAACTCCAGACTGATTTCCAGAGTGGTTGAACAAGCTTGCAGTCCTACCAACAATGGAGGAGCATTTCCCTTTCTCCACATCCAAGCCAGCATCTTCTGACACCTGAATTTTTTATCTTAGCCATTCTTACTGGTGTGAGGTGGAATCTCAGGGTTGTTTTGATCTGCATTTCCCTGATGATTAAGGATGTTGAACATTTTTTCAAGTGCTTCTCAGCCATTCGGTATTCCTCAGTTGAGAATTCTTTGTTTAACTCTGTGCCCCACTTTTTAAAGGGAATATTTGATTTTCTGGTGTCCATCTTGTTGAGTTCTATAGATATTTTGGATATCAGTCCCCTATCTGATTTAGGATTGGTAAAGATCCTTTCCCAATCTGTTGGTGGCCCTTTTGTCTTGTTGACAGTATCTTTTGCCTTACAGAAGCTTTGGAACTTTATGAGGTCCCATTTGTCAATTCTTGATCTTACAGCACAAGCCTTTGCTGTTCTATTCAGGAATTTTTCCCCAGTGCCCATATCTTCGAGGCTTTTCCCCACTTTCTCCTCTATAAGTTTCAGTGTCTCTGGTTTTATGTGGAGGTCCTTCAACCACTTAGACTTGACCTTAGTACAAGGANCTGTCTTTTTTCCACTGGATAGTTTTAGGTCCCTTGTCAAAAATCAGGTGACCATAGGTGTGTGGATTCATTTCTGGGTCTTCGATCCTATTCCATTGATCTACCTGTCTGTTGCTGTACCAGTACCATGCAGTTTTTGTTATGATTGCTCTGTAGTACAGCTTGAGGTCAGGCATGGTGATTCCACCAGAGGTTCTTTTATTGTTGAGAATAGATTTCGCTAGTCTAGGTTTTTTGTTATTCCAGATGAACTTGCTAATTGTCTTTTCTAGATCCTTGAAGAATTGACTTGGAATTTTGATGGGGATTGCATTGAACCTGTACATAGTTTTGGCAAGATAGCCATTTATACTATATTGATTCTGCCAATCCATGAGCATGGGAGATCCTTCCATCTTCTGAGATCTTCCTCAATTTCTTTCTTCAGAGACTTGAAGTTCTTGTCATACAAATCTTTCACTTCCTTCGTAAGAGTCACACCAAGATATTTTATATTGTTAGTGACTATTGTGAAGTGTGTTGTTTCCCTGATCTCTTTCTCAGCCCTTTTATCCTTTGTATAGAGAAAGGCCATCGATTTGTTTGAATTAATGCTATATCCAGCTACTGCACTGAAGCTGTTTATCAGGTTTAGGAGTTCTCTGGTGGAGTTTTTGGGGTCACTTATATATACTATCATATCATCTGCAAATAGTGATAATTTGCGTTCTTCCTTTCCAATTTGTATCCCCTTGACCTCCTTTTGTTGTGGAATGGCTCTTGCTAGGGCTTCAAGTACTATATTGAATAGGTAGGGAGAAAGTGGGCAGCCTTGTCTAGTCCCTGGTTTTAGTGGGATTGCTTCCAGTTTCTCTCCATTTAGTTTGATGTTGGCCACTGGTTTGCTGTAGATTGCTTTTATCATGTTTAGGTATGGGCCTTGAATTCCTGATCTTTCCAAGACTTTTGTCATGAATGGTTGTTGGATTTTGTCAAATGCTTTCACAGCATTTAAGGAGATGATCATGTGGTTTTTATCTTTGAGTTTGTTTATATAGTGTATAAAGTTGATGGATTTTCGTATATTAAACCATCCCTGCATTCCTGGGATGAAGCTTACTTGGTCATGATGGATGATCATTTTGATGTGTTCTTAGATTCGGTTGGCGAGAATTTTGTTGAGTATTTTTGCATCAATGTTCATAAGGGAAATTGGTCTGAAGTTCTCTATCTTTGTTGTGTCTTTATGTGGTTTGGGTATCAGAGTAATTGTGGCTTCATAGAATGAATTGGGTAGTGTACCTTCAGATTCTATTTTGTTGAATAGTTTGAGAAGAACTGGAACTAGGTCTTCTTTGAAGGTCTGATAGAACTCTGCACTAAACCCATCTGGTCCTGGGCTTTTTTTGGTTGGGAGACTATTAATGACTGCTTCTATTTCTTTAGGAGATATAGGGCTGTTTAGGTCATTAATCTGATCCTGGTTTAACTTTGGAAGATGGTATCTGACTAGAAAATTATCCATTTCATCTAGATTTTCCAATTTTTTAAATATAACCTTTTGTAGAAGGATCTGATGGTGTTTTGAATTTCCTCAGGATCTGTTGTTATGTCTCCCTTTTCATTTCTGATTTTGTTAATTCGGATGCTATCCCTGTGCCCTCTAGTGAGTCTGCCCAAGGGTTTGTCTATCTTGTTGACTTTTTCAAAGAACCAGCTCCTGGTTTGATTGATTCTTTGGATAGTTCTTTTTGTTTCCACATGGTTGATTTCACCCCTGAGTTTGATTATTTCCTGCTGTCTACTCCTCTTAGGTGAATTTGCTTCCATTTGTTCTAGAGTTGTAGATGTGCTGCCAAGATACTAGTGTATGCTCTCTCCATTTTCTTTTCGTAGGAACTCACAGCTATGAGTTTACCTCTCAGGAATGCTTTCATTGTGTCCCATAAGTTTGGGTATGTTGTGGCTTCATTTTTGTTAAACTCTAGAAAGTCTTTAATTTCTTTCTTTATTTCTTACTTGACCAAGGTGAATGATGGTTTTCTGCTACTTATGTTGTTATTGAAGACCAGCCTTAGACCATGGTGATCTGAAAGGATGCATGGGACAATTTCAATATTTTTGAATCTGTGGAGACCTGTTTTGTGGCCAATTATGTGGTCAGTTTTGGAGAAGGTACCATGAGGTGCTGAAAAAAAAAAGGTATAGCCTTTTGTTTTAGGATGAAATATTCTGTAGATATCTGTTAAGTCCATTTGTTTCATAGCCTCTGTTAGTTAGACTGAGTCTCTGTTTAGTTTCTGTTTCCAGGATCTGTCCATGATGAGAGTGGGGTGTTGAAGTCTCCCACTATTATTGTGTGAGATGCAATGTGTATTTTGAGCTTTACTAACGTTTCTTTAATGAAAGTGGCTGCCCTTGCATTTGGAGCATAGATATTCAGAATTGAGAGTTCCTCTTGGAAGATTTTGCCTTTGATGAGTATGAAGTGCCCCTCTTTGTCTTTTTTGATAACTTTGGGTTGTAAGTCTATTTCATTCGATATTAGAATGGCTAGCCCAGCTTTATTCTTTGGCCTGTTTGCTTGGAAAATTGTTTTCCAACCTTTCACTCTGAGGTAGTGTCTGTCTCTTTTCCTGAGATGTGTTTCCTATAAGCAGCAAAACGTTGGGTCCTGTTTGTGTAGCCAGTCTGATACTCTGTCTTTTTATAGGGTAATTGAGTCCATTGATATTAAGAGATATTGAGGAACAGTAATTGTTGCTTCCTGTCATTTTTGTTTTTAGAGTTGGTATTCTGTTCTTGTGGCTGTCTTCTTTTAGGTTTGTTGAAGGATTATTTTCTTGCTTTTTCTAGGGCAGAATTTCCATCATTGTATTGGTGTTTTTCTGTTATTATCCTTTGAAGGGCTGGATTCGTGGAAAGATATTGTGTGAATTTGAATTTGTCATGGAATACTTTGGTTTCTCCATCTATGGTAAATAAGAGTTTTGCTGGGTATAGCAGCCTGGGCTGGCATTTGTGTTCTCTTAGTGTCTGTATAATATCTGTCCATGATCTTCTGGCTTTCATAGTCTCTGGTGAGAAGTCTGGAGTAATTCTAATAGGCCTGCCCTTATATGTTACTTGACCTTTTACCCTTATAGCTTTTAATATTCTGTCTTTATTTAGCACGTTTGTTGTTCTGATTATTATGTGTCGGGAGGAATTTCTTTTCTGGTCCAGCCTATTTGGAGTTCTGTAGGCTGCTTGTATGTTTATGGGCATCTCATTCTTTAGGTATGGAAAGTTTTCTTCTATAATTTTGTTGAAGATATTTCCTGGCCCTTTAAGTTGAGAATCTTCATTCTCATCTACTCCTATTATCCTTAAGTTTGGTCTTCTCATTGTGTCCTGGATTTCCTGGATATTTTGTGTTAGGATTTTTTTGCATTTAGCATTTTCTTTGATTGTCATGTCTATGCTCCCTATAGAATCTTCTGTGCCTGAGATTCTCTCTTCCATTTCTTGTATTCTCTTGCTGATGCTCATATCTATGGTTCCTGATTTTTTTCCTTTGGTTTCTATCTCCAGGGTTATCTCCTTTTGGGTTTTCTTAATTGTTTCTACTTCCATTTTTAGGTCCTGAATGGCTTTTTTCAATTCCATCACCTGTTTGGTATTGTTTTCCTCAAATTCTCTAAGTTGTTTATCTGTGTTTTCCTGTATTTCCTTCTTATAGTCCTCCATCATCATCATGACGATTGACTTTAGATCCATGTCATGCTTTTCCAGCGTAATGGTGTAATGTTGTATCTAGGACTTGATGTGGTGGGTGAGTTTGGCTCTGGTGATGCCAAGTACCCTTGGTTTCTGTTGCTTCTGTTCTTACGTTTGCTTCCTGCCATCTCTGCCCGAGGAGACCTGGCGTTGGTGCAGATCAGAGAAACCCGCTTCCCTGGTCTGTCCCTTTATTTATCTCCCAGCTGCAGTCTTGAGTTCCAAGAGTTTGGACTGGAAAAGATGTTGTGTTCTGCTGCTCACCTGTGGTCTCAAGATGGCTTGGGGAGTCTTGTAGGGACCTCAGGAGAGTGCACAGCTCCTGGGCCCGAGACCGAACTGAGCTGGTGCAGGGCGGACCAGGAAGGGAGCCACTGTCCTGCCCTGGGCCTTTATCAATTTCCAGGCTTAAGTCTCAGGTCCCATTTGATTGGATTGGAACAGATGTTGTGTCCCGCTGCTCACCTGTGGTCCCAAGATAGCAGGGGAGTCCTGCCGGCACCTCGGAAGTGTGCAGAGCGCCTGTGTCCGAGACAGACCAGAGCTGGTGCAGGGTGGACCAGCCAATTTGGTGTTTTAATATTTTCTATTGTACCACTTTTGTGCAGATTTATCTTTTATTTCATCATGGCCTGTATTCTAATGAAGAAAAATACTGGGAGCTGTGTACTCAGTGACCAAAAGTGATTTCTGCTTATTTATGACCCACTTCTAATTAATTGTATTTTATCATATACACTTTTCCAATATACATGTGAGGGAGTAGATATTCTCCAAGGGGGTAAATAGTAGCACAAACCTTTTATACTCGTGAGTCAATTTCTAGTCTGTGTTTACAGTAGAAGTATCTAGTAGTGTCCATCTGATTCACCATTTAGTCTTTAAATATTTCCTATTTTGCTAGCACTGTATGTATTTTCCCAGAATTTCTAATGTTTCTTATCCTGGTGCAGGTTCACAAAGATGGATGGAATAAACCCAAACAGACTGTTGGATCTTGCTATGCAGAGTCTGCTCAGCAACGAGTCTGTAGCAATCCAAGCTCTGAAGGACATTCCAAGAGATCTTTTTGTTCCATTGTTCATTGCTGCCTTCGAGGGTGGGCATAAGAATACATTGATTGCTATGGTGAAAGTTTGGCCCTTTTACTGTCTCCATATTGGGTCATTGAGTAGACAGGATTCTCAACATGAACTCCTAAAAGCCATTATTGAGAATCTTCCAGTACGTCCTGCACAGACCTCTGCTTTTGGGTAAGACTGTAGAGTAAAGACATGGTAAGACACAGAAGGATATACCATAGCCTACTACTCTCCCAGAAGTAATATCTAGTGAATGTTGAAGATTTATGTGTGAGGCTGTTGTCCCAACACTTAAGTTGAAGACTGGTGTCTTCAGTGTTTGTTATGAAATCTATTTTATTGAGGGTACTCTTGATGGGTTTATGTAACAGGTATTATTACATAGAAGAAAGACAGGAACTTTAAGACTGGAGACAGTTTAAGGTATATAAAAAATGGGGGAAAGGAGGTTGGATTTACATGGGAAAGGATTGTTGGTAGTTAGTATAAGGAGTGCCAGCTGTGGATACAAGGATTTATCATCCTTGTGTCATTTTTATATACCATCATTGATCCTACCGGGTTTCATTATCATTTGCTATTTCTCATATATTCTATATCCTCTTATCCTTACAGGAGACCCAAATTGAGGATCCTAGATTTAAGGCAAGACATTGACTGTCGGATCACGTGCCCTGAAGTCAGCATCAAATCACCTTCGTGTTTTTATTCTTGTACTTATTCTGACGCCTCTATCGCAAAAAGAGAAAGACAGCTTTGTTTCATAAATTCAGGGTGTAAGTCTCTCTTACCCAGGCCTGTAGAACTAATATTGGATCTTTCCCTGAAAGGCTCCTTAATTGAAAAGGGTTTTTTGAATTTGCTTATGCATAAAATTGAAGAGAGTTTAGGGTTTTTGCATGTGTGCTGTCGAGATTTGCAAATTGTTAAATTCTGTAAATACAAATGCATCATGAAATTTCTTGATCTCCAATGTATTCATCAGTTGTCAGTTAATAGAGGCTCACTGAGTGATATCACCAGCATCCTGTGTCGGATGGTCCATTTACAAAGCCTGAGTCTGTCTAATGTCACTTTTAGATCTCTGAGTGGGAAAGTCTTTAAACTTTTTCTCAGTTACTTGCAGCGTATGGAACACCTTAGGGAACTCAACTTCTCTTCATTCCACCTCAAACATCATCTGAACAGAGTGCTCAGGTAAGAGTTTGGGTTGGGGCTGGAAAGATGGTTCAGTTGTTAAGAGAACCGAAAGGTCTCTTCCAAAGGTCCTGAGTTCAAATCACAGCAACCACATGGTGGCTCACAACCAACCACAACTAACCGTAATGAGATCTGATTCCCTCTTCTGGTGCATCTGAAGACAGCTACAGTGTACTTAGATATAATAATAAATAAATCATAAAAAAAGAGTTTGGGGTAGGTCCCTGAGTTTCCTGTATAGTCTATTGAGACAGGATAGAAAGCATTCTTGGGTATTCCTAAGCTCCTCAAAACCTTTCATGCTTTCCACTTCATCACTTCTGAGAATGTGAAACTGGAGAAAGACAGAATTACAAAAATTAAGCAGCCAGCAATGTACAGACACTATGGTATGTGCAGAAATATAAAGGTGAAAAAATCATTAGACCTCTATATAGAAGGAAGAGGAGGAGGGAGAGGAATTGAGATGTAGGAAGACATTTTTTGCCACTTCACTGATGTACATACTCTACAGGTGTCCATAGTTCCTAATGTCAGATTAATTTGCTGATCTATAATCTCCAAGGTAAAGACTATGAAAGTAGAAGTTGTTATTTAGGTATTGGCCAAAAGGGAATTTTCAGTTGCCTGCTCTTTCTGATTACTCCCCACTAAAACGGTGAACTAAAATCTACAATGGATATTATTGTAAGTACTCAGTGGATTAATTTTTCTTTTAAAATTTCTTAGAATCATCTGTTATAACATATTGTACATGTTTTTAAGATGAAAAGAAATTGCATTTCAGTGTTGAAAACTAAACTTTCAACTGGGCTTGCTGGCACATGCTTTTAATCTAAGCACTTGGGAGACAAAGGCAGGCATATTCTGAGTTCAAGGCTATTATGGTCTATATAGTTCAAGGATAGGTATAGCTACATAATAATATCCTGTCTCAAAAAAAGAAAGAAAGAACAAGAAGAAAGGGAAAAAACAAGAAAACTAACTTTCTCAGAGTCCCCAAACTGTTAAGTGAACTAAACATGCTGACACATTGATAGTTTCTTCTACATATAAAGTTATAGTTTTCCTAATTCAATCTTAATTTCCTAATTCTTTCCTAATTATTCAGGAAGTATTTTTGTTTCTCCCTACAGAGTCTTACCACCTGGTTTGGATTTCTTGTGTCTACAATACTGTGATCTTTCATACAGAGACATCAAGTTTATGTCCCAGAGTCCTCATGTCACTCACCTAAAGCTATTAAATCTTAGTAACAACCCGATGTATTGGGATGACTTTGGGCCCTTTCAAACTATTCTGTCAAATCTTTCTGGTACTCTTCAGCATCTAGAGATAAATCATTGCCTTATAAGTGATTCTGCAATCTCTGCTCTTATCCCAGCCCTGATTAGATGTACCCATCTCCGTGTGCTGGGCTTTGCTGCTAACCCCATCACAATGCCTATGCTTGTGAATATCATGCATAATTTAACACCCATGATGGAGCTAAAATATGTGATTTATCCTATTCCCTTACATTGCTATGAAAGACGGCATTTTTATTTCTATTTAGACATAGAGAAACTTGCTATTGTACAACTACAACTGAAAAGAATGCTAGAACTTGCACACAGAGAGGACATGAAATGGACCACTTACTGTGAGTAAATGTCACAGTCCAACACATTTTTAAACTGATATGTACCGTTTAAGTACTAAATGTTATCTCCTGGACCCATAGACTCGATCTATAAGGCTCTTACATTGTACAGAATTGCACTTAGGAAGTATAGGTTTGTAGCTGAATCCTATAGAGAATAACTTAGCAAAAACTGAGGGACTTCAAGAGTTTCTGAGTATTTCTTGTCACTATTGCCAGATTACTGACAACAGTAGCATTTATATTTTCAGGACTATCGAGTCCTGCTATGCTATATTCCTGGCCATCCTGTTTGGTTTGCTTGTGGGTACATCACACAAATCAAGACAGTGACAGCCTTTCCTGTCTGTGTTTGTGAAAATGGCAGTGGATCTTGAAGACTGTTAACATCCCATAAGCTAGTTTAGGCTATTTGGGGTTGCTTATGGAAAACTGTCAGGATTTAACAGTTGGCCAGGAAAGAAGATAGCACAGGCTCTGAGATTTAGATATACCCCTCAAGAACATAAATACAGTGACCTACTTCCTTGGTGTAAGCCCATTGTAAAGTTTCCACCACTCACCATGAAGTCTACAGCTGAGTATCCAGCCTTTGTCCCACAAATTTTGTGGTAGTGTTTAGGATCCTTGTCACAATATTTCTCCTATTCCTCTAGTTCTCTTAACACTGTACATTTAGCAGTATAAATCATTGCATATATATATATATATATATATATATATATATATATATATATATATA
>LR751902.1:83638-125479 GCA_902729485.2 Mus minutoides | reverse complement strand
CCAAAGTCCTGAGATTTTAATCGTTTTGGACTTGTTAGTAAAGAGTATCATAGACATTTGTAAAGGCACAAAGAATTATACTTACAAAGTTTAAATCCCTGCCGCTTGAAAGTCAGGGGATCTGTGTTGCTAATCATGAAAATCAATCTCAGAGATGTAGAAAAATTTACATAAACACAGAAGGGTCAAGATGAAGTGTATAAAATGCCTTCTCATGTCTCTACCTATTTGAAACATTCTCATTTTATCCCTTTTCTCTCTTGCCGGTAAAGGGTCTGGACTAGGGGCTTCTGCTGAAAGAAACATTATGAGTTTGATTATACTTTGTGTTAACATAGCACCAGCATCTTATCATTACCATAAGACCTAAGATTCAGGTTATGATTACAGAGAAAAATAATAGATTTTGCACTAATATTACAGAAAGATAGTCTTGGCAGAAATATAGACTAGTTTTTTTTTTCCTTTATTTTTTTAATTTTAGTTTTTTTTTTTACTAGTTATTTTCTTCATTTACATTTCAAAGTTCCCTATACCCTCCCCCCCACCATGCTCCCCTACCCACACCCTCCCAATTCTTGGCCCTGGCATTCTCCTGTACTGGGGCATTTAGAGTTTGCTAGACCAAGGGGCCTCTCTTCCCAATGGTGGCCAACTAGGCCATCTTCTGCTACATATGCAGCTAGAGAGATGAGCTCTGGGAGTACTGATTAGTTCATATTGTTGTTCCAACTATAAGGTTGCAGACCCCTTCAGCTCTTGGGTACTTTCTCTAGCTCCTCCATTGGGGTCCCTGTGTTCCATCCTATAGATGACTGTAGGCATCCACTTTCGTATTTGCCAGGCACTGGCAAAGCCTCACAGTAGACAGCTATATCAGGGTCCTTTCAGCAAATTCTTGCTAGCATATGCAATAGTGTCTGCATTTGGTGGCTGATTATGGGATGGACCCCCAGGTGCAGCAGTCTCTGGATGGTCCATCCTTTTGTCTTACCTCCAAACTTTGTCTCTGCACAACTCCTTCCATGGATATTTTATTCCCCATTCTAGGGAGGAAAGAAGTATCCACATGCTTGTCTTCCTTCTTGATTTTCTTATGTTTTGAAAATTGTATCATGGGTATTCTAGGTTTCTGGGCTAATATCCACTTAACAGTGAGTGAATATCAAGTGACATCTTTTGTGATTGGATTACCTCACTCAGCATGATATCCTCCAGATATATCCATTTGCCCAAGAATTTCATAAATTTATTGTTTTTAACAGCTGAGTAGTACTCCATTGTGTAAATGTTCCACATTTTCTCTATCCATTCCTTTGTTGAGGGACATCTGGGTTCTTTCCAGCTTCTGGCTATTATAAATAGGGCTGCTATGAACATAGTGGAGCATGTGTCCTTATTACCAGTTGGAACATCTGGGTATATGCCCAGGAAAGGTATTGCTGGATCTTCTGGTAGTACTATGTCCAATTTTAAGAGGAAATGCCGACTGATTTCCAGAGTGGTTGTACAAGATTGAAATCCCACCAGCAATGGAGGAGTGTTCCTCTTTCTCCACATCCTGGGCAGCATCTGCTGTCACCTGAATTTTTGATCTTAGCCATTCTGACTGGTGTGAGGTGGAATCTCAGGGGTGTTTTGATTAGCATTTCCCTGATAATTAAGGATGTTGAACATTTTTTCAGGTGCTTCTCAGCCCTTTGGTATTCCTCAGTTGAGAATTCTTTGTTTAGCTCAGTACTCCATTCTTTAATGGGGTTGTTTGAATTTCTTGAGTTCAGCTTCTTGAGCTCTTTACATATATTGAATATTAGTCCCCTATCAGATTTAGGATCGGTAAAAATTCTTTCCCAATCTGTTGGGGGCCTTTTGGTATTATTTACAGTATCATTTGCCCTACAGAAGCTTTGCAATTTTATAAGGTCCCATTTGTTGGTTCTTGATCTTACAGTACAGGCCATTGCTGTTCTGTTTAGGAATTTTTTCCCCTGTGCCCATATCTTCGAGGCTTTTCCCCACTTTCTCCTCTATAAATTTCCGTGTCTCTGCTTTTTATGTGGAGTTCTTTGATCCACTTAGACTTGAGCTTTGTACAAGGTAATAAGAATGGATTTAACCGGGCGTGGTCGCACACGACGCCTTTAATCCCAACACTTGGGAGGCAGAAGGCAGATTTCTGAGTTTGAGGTCAACTTGGTCTACAGAGTGATTTCCAGGACAGCCAGGGCTACACAGAGAAATCCTGTCTCAAAAATGTAGCGTCCCTTCCCCCATCAGCATGGCTGATGCAGGACCAGCCTTGGAAAGCTGCTGCAGTGTGGCATCCGTTGTTTTTTTTGTTTTTTGTTTTTTTTTCCCCATTTTTATTAGATCTTTTCTTCATTTACATTTCAAATGTTATCCCAAAAGTCCCCTATACCCTCCCCCAACCCCCGCCCTGCTCTCCTACCCACCCACTCCTACATCTTGGCCCTGGCGTTCCCCTGTACTGGGGCATATAAAGTCTGCATGACCAAGGGGCCTCTCTTCCCAATGATGGCCAACTAGGCCATCTTCTTCTATATATGCAGCTAGAGACATGAGCTCTGGGGGTACTAGTTAGTTCCTGTTATTCTTCCATGTATAGGATTGAAGACCCCTTCAGCTCCTTGGGTACTTTCTCTAGCTCCTTAGGCTAGAAGTAGCCTGGTGTCCTGTGGTCTGCTCTTGTGTTTGTCCCCGGGACCCCGGCCCCACCCAGCTCACCCAGGCTCCGCCCAGCTCACCTGCACTAGGGACATCCCACAATGTTTCAGGCTTCCCGCCAAAAGCCTGATGCCTGCGCAGAACCAACTGGGGGGCGGGGCCTTCCCTCTTTTTCCCCTAGTGATTCAGATTCATTAAAGAGTCGCTTTGAACAGCAACCCCAGCTTGGCGACCTTCTTCTCCCCTCCCCTATCTCCTTACAGCCCCAGACCATTCCTCAGGAAACGCCGGTCTGCGAATGTGGACCCCCCAAAAAAAACAAAACAAAAAAACAACAACAACAAAAAAGAATGGATCAATTTGCCTTCTTCTACATGACAACCTCTAGTTGTTCCAGCACCATTTGTTGAAAATGCTGTCTTTTTTTCCACTTGATGGTTTTAGCTCACTTGAAAGATCAAGTGAACATAAGGGTGTAGGTTCATTTCTGGGTCTTCAATTCTACCTGAATGTCCCTGTACCAGTACCATGCAGTTTTTATCACAATTTCTCTGTAGTACAGCTTGAGGTCAGGCATGGTGATTCCACCAGAGTTTCTTTTATTGTTGAGAATAGTTTTTGCTATCCTAGGTTTTCTGTTATTCCAGATGAAATTGCTAATTGCCCTTTCTAACTCAGTAAAGAATTGAGTTGGAATTTTGATGGGGATTGCATTGAATCTGTAGATTGCTTTCAGCAGGATAGCCATTTTGACTATATTAATCCTGTCAAATCATTAGCCTGGGAGATCTTTCCATCTTCTGAGATCTTCCTCAATTTCTTTCTTCAGAGACTTGAATTTCTTATCATAGAGATCTTTCGCTTCCTTAGTTAGATTCACACCAAGGTATTTTATATTATTTGTTACTATTGTGAAGGGTGTTGTTTCCCTAATTTCTTTCTCATCATTTTTATCCTTTTTGTAGAGAAAGTCCATGATTTGTTTGAGTTAATTTTATATCCAGCCATTTTGCTGAAGATGTTTATCAGGTGTAGGAGTTCTCTGGTGGAATTTTTAGGGTCACTTATATATACTATGTCACTTATCATATCATCTGCAAATTGTGATATTTTGACTTCTTCCTTTCCAATTTGTATCCCCTTGATCTCCTTTTGTTTTTTAATTGCTCTGGTTAGGACTTCAAGTACTATATTGAATAGGTAGGGAGAGAGAGGGCAGCCTTGCCTAGTCCCAGGTTTTAGTGGGACTGCTTTGAGTTTCTCTCCATTAATTTGATGTTGGCTACTGGTTTGCTGTAGATTGCTTTTTTTTATGTTTAAGTATGGACATTGAATTCCTGATCTTTCCACGACTTTTATCATGAATGGGATTTGGATTTTGTCAAATGCTTTCTCAGCATCTAACGAGATGATCATGTGGTTTTTGTCTTTGAGTTTGTTTATATAGTGAATTATGTTGATGGAGTTCTGTATATTAAACCATCCTTGCATCACTGGGATGAAGCCTACTTGGTCATGATGCATGATTGTTTTGATGTGTTCTTGGATTCAGTTTGTGAGAATTTTATTGAGTATTTTTGCTTCGATATTCATAAGGGAAATTGGTATGAAGTTCTCTTTCATTGTTCGATCTTTGTGAGGTTTAGGTATCAGAGTAATTGTGGCTTCATAGAATGAGTTGGGTAGAGTACCTTCTGTTTCTATTTTGTGGAATAGTTTGAGGAGAGTTGGAATTAGGTCTTCTTTGAAGGTCTGATAGAACTCTGCACTAAACCCATCTGGTCCTGGGCTTTTTTTGGTTGGGAGACTATTGATGACTGCTTCTATTTCTTTAGGGGAAATGGGACTGTTTAGATTGTTCATCTGATTCTGATTTAACTTTGGTACTTGGTATCTGTCTAGGAAGTTGTCCATTTCAAACAGGTTTTCCAGTTTTGTTGAGTATAGCCTTTTCTAGTAGGATCTGATGATGTTTTGGATTTCCTCAGGTTCTGTTGTTATGTCTCCTTTTTCATTTCTGATTTTGTTAATTAGAATACTGTCCCTGTGCCCTCTAGTTAGTCGGGCTAAGAGTTTATCTTGTTTATTTTCTCAAAGAACCATCTCCTGGTTTGATTGATTCTTTGAATAGTTCTTTTTGTTTCAAACTTGGTAGATTTCAGCCCTGAGTTTGATTATTTTCTGCCCTCTACTCCTCTTGTGTGAATTTGCTTCCTTTAGTTCTAGAGATTCTAGGTGTGCTGTCAGGCTGCTAGTGTATGCTCTCTCTAGTTTCTTTTTGGAGGCACTCAGGGCTATGAGTTTTCCTCTTAGGACTGCCTCCATTGTGTCCCATAAGTTTGAATATGTTGTGGCTTCATTAACTCTAAAAAGTCTTCTTTCTTTATTTCATTCTTGACCAAGATATCATTGAGTAGAGTGTTGTTCAGTTTCCATGTGAATGCTGACTTTCAATTATTTATGCTGTTATTGAAGATCAGCCTTAGTCCATGGTGATCAGATAGGATGCATGGGATAATTTCAATATTTTTGTATCTGTGGAGGCTTGTTTTGTGACCGATTACATGGTCAATTTTGGAGAAGATACCATTTGGTACTGAGAAGAAGGTATATCCTTTTGTTTTAGGATAAAATGTTATGTAGATATCTATTAAATTCATTTGTTTTATAACTTCTGTTAGTGTCCATGTGTCTCTGTTTAGTTTCTGTTTCCAGGATCTGTCCATAGGTGAGAATGGGGTGTTGAAGTCTCCCCCTATTATTGTGTGAGTTGCAATGTGTGCTTTGAGCTTAACTAAAGTTTCTTTAATGAATGTGGCTGCCCTTGCATTTAGAGCATAGATATTCAGAATTGAGAGTTCATCTTGGTAGATTTTACCTTTGATGAGTATGAAGTGCCGCTCCTTGTCTTTTTTGATAACTTTGGTTGGAAGTCAATTTTATTCAATATTAGAATGACTCCTCCAGGTTGTTTCTTCAGGCCATTTGCTTGGAAAATTGTTTTCCAGCATTTCCCTCTGAATCAGTGTCTGTCTTTGTCCCTGAGGTAGGTTTCTTGTAAGCAGCAAAATGTTGGGTCCTGTTTGTGTAGCCTGTCTGTTAGTCTATGTCTTTTTATTGGGGAATTGAGTCCATTGATGTTAAGAGAAATTAAAGAAAGGTAATTGTTGCTTCCTTTTATTTTTGTTGTTATAGTTGGGATTCTGTTCTTATGGCTGTCTTCTTTTAGTTTTGTTGAATGATTACTTTCTTGCTTTTTCTAGGGTGTAGTTTCTGTCCTTGTGTTGGTGTTTTCCTTTTATTATCATTTAAAGGCCTGGATTCGTGGAAAGATATTGTGTGAATTTGGTTTTATCATGGAATACTTTGGCTTCTCCATCTATGGTAATTGAGAGTTTTTCTGAGTATAGTAGCCTGGGCTGGCATTTGTGTTCAATTAGGGTCTGTATAACATCTGTCTAGGATCTTCTGGCTTTCAGTCTCTGGTGAGAAATCTGGAGTAATTCTAATAGGCCTGCCTTTATATGTTACTTGACCTTTTTCCCTTACTGCTTTTAATATTCTATCTTTATTTAGTGCATTTGTTGTTCTGATTATTATGTGTAGGGAGGAATTTCTTTTCTGGCCCAGTCTATTTGGAGTTCTGTAGGCTTCTTGGATGTTCATGGGCATCTCTTTTTTTAGGTATGGGAAGTTTTCTTCTATAATTTTGTTGAAGATATTTGCTGGCCCTTTAAGTTGAAAATTTTCATTCTCATCTATTCCTATTATTTGTAGGTTTGGTCTTCTCATTGTGTCCTTGATTTTCTGGATGTTTTGAGTTAGGATATTTTTGCATTTTACCCTTTCTTTGATTGTTGTACCTGTGTTCTCTATTGAATCTTCTGCACCTGAGATTCTCTCTTGCATCTCTTGTATTCTGTTGCTGATGCTAGCATCTATTGTTCCTGGTTTCTTTCCTAGGGTTTCTATCTCCAGAGTTGTCTCACTTTGAGTTTTCTTTATTGTTTCTACTTCTCTTTTTAGGTCTTGGATGGTTTTGTTCAATCCCATCACCTGTTTGGTTGTGTTTTCCTGTAATTCTTTAAGGGATTTTTGTGTTTTCTCTTTAAGGACTTCTACCTGTTTAGCAGTGTTTTCCTGTAATTCTTTAAGGACTTCTACCTGTTTAGCAGTGTTCTTTTCTATTTCTTTAAGTGAGTTATTAATGCCCTTCCTAAGGTCCTCTACCAGCATCATGAGATATGATTTTGAAACCAAATCTTTCTTTTCAAGTGTGTTGGGGTATCCAGGATTGGCTGAGTTGGGAGTGCTGGGTTTTGATGATGGTGAGTGTTATTGGTTTCTGTTGGTAAGATTCTTACATTTGCCTTTCGCCATCTGGTAATCTCTGGTGTTAGTTGTTATAGATGTCTCTGCTGAAGCCTATTCCTCCTGTGATTCTGTTATCCTCTGTCAGCAGTCCTGGGAGTCCAGTTCTCTCCAGAGTCTTAGTGGTCAAAGTACTCTCTGCAGGCAAGCTCTCCTCTTGCAGGAAAGGTGCACAGAGGTCGGGTATTCAGACCTGCCTCCTGGATGAAGATGAGGGCTTAAAACAGGGCCTTTCCCAGAAGATGTGTTGCCTCTGCAGTCTTCACTCTCATCTGCACAGACTGGTCTCTGAGTGACCTGGGATATAAGATGGCTTCCTCACCTGCTCTGGCAGTCAGAGCCCTCCCTCCCAGGTGGCCATCTCTCCTCTGGCAGGGCAGGTACCCAGATGTCTGGAGCCCAAAACAGGATCTGTCCCAGAAGTTGTGTAGTTTCTGCCTGTCCCAGAAGCTGTGTCACTTCTGCAATTTGCTTGCTCACCCTCTGCAGTCTGCAAGTTGATCTACACAGACTGGTCTCAGAGGAACCTGGGACACAAGATGGCTCCTAGACTAGTTTTTACTTAAACTTTAGTTCAAACTACAATCAATTTCTTAAGTGTTCTCTTGAGGCAGTTATACTTAACAATCCATTAAAGAGCTCATTATTTTTGCCTCCTCTTCAAAATTCTGTTAGGTCACAGTGTTTACTATTAATTTGGGCCAAGCTAGAAAGACAGACAGAGGCAGACATTTGCGGAAGGTGATCTTTAAGAAGACTTGGGAAGCAATCCACCAGAGGTGATGTTATATGTTGACATGACAATCCAATAGTTACCCACTAGAGCAATGGCTCTCCACCTTCCGAATGCTGTGGCCCTTCAGTGTGATTCTTCATGGGGTGACCCCCAACCATAAAATTATTTTCTTGATACTTCAAACTGTAATTTCACTACTGTTGTCATGTCTGATGGTTTTAGGTGATCTCTGTGAAAGGGACATTTGACCCAAAGGCATCACCACCCACTGGTTGAGAACCTCTGTTTTAGAGTATTGAATCAGGACTAAGAAGTCCTTTTTATAAGGAATCTGGTTTCAGGTTCCATTTTTTAAGAAAATGAGTCAATACAGTTTCTCAGAAGAAAATGTGCCAATGAAAATCTGGGGAAAATCCAAGCAAAGATTTGTTAGTCTCTTAAAAGCTTCCAGGGAATAGAGACAATTTTCAATTACCCACTTAACCGTGGTTCATTCTAGAAACTATTTAATTTAAAAAGGGAGCCTCAGAAATCTTATAGCCATGACTTTAAAAGAAAGTTAATTTTATTTAATGATGTCTGTAATTCACATCTTCAGTCTCAGAACTGTTGACTCAGGCATTATCTCTGATCTCAGGGCACATCTGCTCAGATTACCTTGCCCCATACAGCCAACTGCTCTGTATATGTGGCAGTTAATACATGTGGCTTCTCTTGATCAAGGCATTTCCTGCTCCATGGCTTCTCTTTACTGGTTTCTTTCCCTGTTATTTATTTATTTATTTATTTATTTATTTATTTATTTATTTATTTATTATTTATTTGGCTTCTGGCATCTCTATTATCTAATAATTTTCCTATGACTTATCCATTTATTTATTTTTATTTATTCATTTTGCATTCTGATTGCTGTCTCATATCTCAGTCCCTCCTCCCATAGTCCTTCCCCCCCCCTTCTCTGAAAGACTGGAGGCCCCTGGTTATTTCCCCCTCCCTTGCAAGTCTTTGTAGGGCTAGGCATGTCTCCCACTGAAACCAGACAAGGTAGCTAAGTTCGGGGACTGGATTCCACAGACAACCAACAGCTTTAGGCATAGTCTTCACTTTAGTTGTTTGGGACCCACATGAAGACAAACCTGTACATATATGTGGGGATCCTAGGTTGAGCTGATATATGCTCTTTGGTTGGTGGTTCAGTCTATGAGACGCCCCCCCCCCCCAATGGTCCAGGTTAGTTGACTCAATTGGTCTTTCTGTAGAGTTCTTATCCTGTTCAGGGCCTTCAATCCTTCTCCTAACTCTGCCATAAGAGTCCACAAGCTCTGTCCAATGTTTGGCTGTGGATCTCTTCATCTGTCTCAGTCAGCTGCTGAATGGAGCCTCTCAGAGAACAGCCACACTAGGCTCCTGTCTACAAGCCTAACAGTATCATTAGAAGTGTCAGGGATTGGTGCTCATCTATGGGATGGGTCTTAAGTTGGGCTGGTTATTGCTTGACCATTTCCTCAGTATTTTCTCCATCCCAGGTCCTAGCATGTTTTGTAGGCAGGATAAATTTTGGGTGGAATGTTTTGTGAGTGGATGATGTATCTATTGCTGCAATGCAATTCCTGCCTGGCTACACATGATGGCCTCTTCAGATTCCATATGTCAACTGCTATGACTCTCAGCTTAGGTAACTCCCATTGACTCTTGAGCAACTCCTTTATCCCAAGGAGATGCACCTGTCAGTCAAGCCATCTGCAGATTTCCATTCATTCTTATGGCCATCTGGCCATCTCTTTTGTCTTTCCCCATACCTGATCTTGAAAGTACTTCCCACATTCCCATCCCATCCAGTACCCTCTCTCCATTTGTCTCCTATAACTATTTTATTTCCCTTTCTGAATTAGATTCAAGCATTCTCCCTGGAGCCTTCCTTCTTGTTTAGCTTCTTTGGGTTTGTGGTATGTAGCATGGGTATCTTGTATTTTATGAATAATATTCACTTATAAGTAAGTACATACCATGCATGTCTTTTAGGGTCTGGGTTACCTCATTCAGGATGATATTCTTAAGTTCCATCAATTTGCCTGCAAAATTCATGATGTCTATCTTTTTAAAAGCTGAATAGTATTACATGTAAATGTACCACATTTTCATTATCCATTCTTCAGTTGAGGGATATCTAGGCTATTTCCAGTTTTTGGCTATTATGAATAAAGCTGCTATGAACATAGTTGAGCAAGTGTCCCTGTGATATAGTGAGTTGTCTATTGGATATATGCCCAGAAATGGTATAGCTGGGTCTTGAGGTAGAAATATTTCCAGCTTTCTTATAAACTGCCAAATTGTTTTCCAAAGTGGTTGTACAAGTTTGCACTCCCACCAGCAATGGAGAAGTGTTTCTCTTGTTCCGTATCTTTGTTAACATGTGCTATTACTTGAGTTGTTGATCTTAGCCTTTTCAGTGGGTGTAAGATAGAATCTCAGGATCATTTTGATTTGTATTTTCCTGATGTCTAAAGACTTTGAACACTTCTGTAAGTGTTTCTTGTCCATTTGAGCTTCCTCTATTGAGAACCCTCTGTTCATGTACCCAATTTTTAAATTGGGTTATTTATATTTTTGGTGTGTAACTTCTTGAGTTCTTTAAAAAGTTTAGATATTAGCTCTCTGTCAGATGAAAGGTTGATGAAGATCCTTTCTTAATTTGTATGCTGCTTTTTTGTCCTTATGACAGTGTCCTTTGCCTTATAAAAGCTTACAGTGTGTCACATAAACTTGGGTATGTTGTGCTTTCCTTTATAATGAATTCTAGAAAGTCTGTAATTTCTTTCTTTATTTCTTCCCTGGCCCAGTGATCATTAAGTAGAGAGTTCTTCAGTTTCCATTAATATGCAGGTTTTCTGGTGTTTCTGTTGTTGTTAAAGTCCAGCTTTAATTCATGGTGGTCTGATAAGATAGAAGGCTTTATTTTAATTTTCTGTATCTCTGAGGTTTGCGTTGCGACTGATTATATGGTCAACCTTGGAGAAGGATCCATGAGCTGCTGAGAAGAAGGACTTTTCTTTGATATTGGGTGAACTATCCTATAGATGTCTGATATGTCCATTTGAGTCATAATATTAGTACTTCTCTATTTCGTTTTTGTCTGGCTCACCTGTCAGTTGGTGAGAATGGGGTGTTGAAGTTTGGCACTATTAATGTGTGGGATGGCAGGCATGTGATGCGTATCCTTGGACTGAATGTTTCTGGATCAACAAGTATGATGAAAGTGTGTGGAGAGGTGGTGGCATAATAGAGGTCTGTTGGGGATGACAGGTAGCTCAGTAGTGACCCAGAGAACTTAGTGTGCAGGGAAGATGGGCACAGGAAGTGTTCTAATCTGTATGCTTCCAGGTCATTGGGTCTGATGAAGGTTGGTAGACAGGGGGCAATATAAACCCCTTGACTTATTTAAAATTATCTTAGTCCAGTAGTTCTCAACGTGTGGATAGCAATGCTCTGGGGGTTGAATGTCCCTTTCACAGAGGACACCTAAGACCATCAGAAAACAGAGATATTTACATATTACATGACAGTTCTTAACAGTAGCAGAAATAGTTATGACACAGCAACAAAAATAATTTTATTATTAAAAAATAATTTTAAATAATCACCATAATATGAGGAACAGTGTTAAAGGGTCACAACATTAGGAAGGTTGAGAACTACTACCTTAGGAAAACAGAAGCAAATGCAGCATTATATGGGCAGTAAGTATAGGAGCTGGACATGAATGGAAACTGTGTTATCTAGAAATTTTTGTCAGAATTGAAACACTGTATCTTAGAGGGAGGGTCATTAAGACTCAGACCAGTAAGAATGGCTAAGATCAAAAATTCAGGTGACAACAGATACTGGCGTGGATGTGGAAAAAGGGGAACACTCCTCCATTGTTGGTGGGACTGCAAGCTTGTTCAACCATTCTGGAAATCAGTCTGGCGGTTCCTCAGAAAATTGGACATAGTACTACCAGAAGATCCTGCAATACCTCTACTGGGCATATATCCAGAAGATGTTCCATCTGGTAATAAGGACACATGTTCCACTATGTTCATAGCAGCCTTATTCATAATAGCCAGAAGCTGGAAAGAACCCAGATGTCCCTCAACAGAGGAATAAATACAAAAAAATTGGTACATTTACACAATGGAGTACTACTCAGCTATTAAAAACAATGAATATATGAAATTCCTAGGCAAATGGATGGATCTGGAAGGCATCATCCTGAGTGAGGTAACCCAATCACAAAAGAACTCACATAACATGTACTCACTGATATGTGGATATTAGCCCAGAAACCTAGACTACCCAAGATACAATTTACTAAACACATGAAACTCAAGAAGAATGAAGATCAAAATGTGGACACTTCACCCCTTCCTAGAATTAAGAACAAAGCACACATTGAAGGAGTTACAGAGATCATGTGTGAAGCTGAATCAAAAGGATGGACCAACCAGTGACTGTGGCTGCCGGGGATCCATCCCATAATCAGCCACCAAACATAGACACTATTGCATATGCCAGCAAGATAGTGCTGAAAGGGCCGTGATATAGCTGTCTCATGGGAGACTATACCAGTACCTGGCAAACACGGAAGTGGATGCTCACAGTCAGCTATTAGATGGAACACAAGGAAGGAGCTAGAGAAAGTACCCAAAGAGCTGAAGGGGTCTTCAACCCTATAGGCGGGAGAATTACATGAACTAACTAGTACCTCCTGAGCTCATGTCTCTAGCTGCATATATAGAAGAAGATGGCCTAGTTGGCCATCATTGGGAAGAGAGGCCCCTTGGTCATGCAGATTTTATATGCCCCAGTACAGGGGAATGCCAGGGCCAAGATGTGGGAGTGGGTGGGTAGGGGAGCTGGGCAGGGATGGGGGAGGGTATAGGGAACTTTCTGGATAACACTTGAAATGTAAATGAAGAAAATATCTAATAAAAATTGGAAAAAAATAAAATAAAATATGCAATATAAAAAAGAGAATTAAGAAGTCAAATAACTTACAGGGCTGAGAGTGCAAATAACTCACAAGTCTTAAGTTCCTGATACTGAAAGGATTTAGAAGGTCCCTTTCTAGTCATATATTACCACCAGGGTCTTCTTTAGAGAAGAGAAGCTGCCTGCAAATCATTCAATGAATCACCCATGCTGGAGGAGGGGTGGACCTTTGATGACTCAGCTGTTTTTGAGTCATCTGTTGTCTTGTAAATAACTCTTTGTATGTACCCCTGTAAGTGATCCACATAAACTCAATGATTCCCTAAAGTAGACTTGGGTGAAGTAGTTTGTTTGGTCTATGCTCAGTGCACTACTGAAGGAGGGCCAAAGGAACCTGGATGGATCTGGGAAATAGAGACTGACCCATTAGAAGAGCTTACTCGTTATTCTGGAGTTGCATACCTGCTCCCAGGAGATTTCAAGTGTTGCAGAATGGCTAGCAGGAGGGCACCCATCTAAGAGGAGATACTGGGACAGAACTAACCAGGAAAGAGGAGTCCAGAGAGGGTTGGCCCCTGCAGAGCATGTAAAAAGTCAGACCCAGGGCTACCATGTGTGTAGAAGAAAATATGCTTGTCTATTTTAATAAAATTTATTATTTGTGTCTTTTTCTCTCTGTGATTAATATTTTCTGTCAATATGTAACTTTTTGTCTACTCCCTCAGGTTTTCTACTTTCATTCCCTGGTGGCTGCCATTTTGCTGTCCTACCTCATAACTGTCCATCCAGAAAGCATTTTTGCTACTTTTCCTGAGTGGAGGAGGCTACCAACTGCTTTCCTCTCTGCCTCAGATCTCTGTCTGTCACACTCTGAGTGGCTCCTCTCCCTCCGACTGTCACTTCACTTTCCTCTTTGAATTAATCTTCTTTCCAGGATATACACTTTATTCACCCTACAGAATGAGCTAGGTGGTACCTCTAGACCACCACCCCTCACACAAGACCCCTACAATAGTACCTGGAGTGATTAAACATTTGTTTAATGTCTCTCCAAGAAAAAGTTTACATACTGCAATTGATGTCTGGACAAAGACTGATAAAACCAAAGATGAGTGGGGGAGGAACAACTGCATGGTTCCTTCAATGGGTGTTAGGATATGCAAGAGAAACTAACCCATGTGAGGGTGGATGATACACATAGGCAGTATTGCTATCGCTACCTTTCCACAGCTTGTATGGGATGGTTTGCCTTTTTGATGTACTAGAAGCTACATGATACTTGTGATGGGTGATAGGCATATAAACAAGACTATGCTGGTCAAAAATGGAAGCACCCTTGAAGAATCCCAGGGTGGTTATTTTATTTTAGCTTCTATGGACTGGCAGGTGTCCTTGATGGCTATGACCTATACTAAAGTGTTCTTCCTGGATTCAAAATTTCAAAAACTTTGGAAAGAATTGGACAGTGAAGAGGAAAAAACATAGTGGAGGTATTGGAAAATGTCCACTGAGGTCCTTTTATAGACAGGAAGGGAAAATCTATGATCTACCATACAAATGGGGTATATATACTGACATGTCTGCCCACTGTCAGCTTGCATGTAGGCACGTGTTCAGAGGAAAAAGCGTACAGGGCAAAGACACACAATGCAGTGCTGTAGAAGAAACAGCTCAAAGAACCAGAGATATTTATCTCAGAAAGGGGGAGACTTGGGGGAAAGGGGTGGGCAGGAAAATTGTCTTCAGATATCTACAAGATTGTTAGGTGGAAGACAGGCTAGACTTATTCTGTATCTCCAAAGGGTTTAATCAATAAGAGCTAACATATGAAAGCAATAGGGCATGAAAGTTCATATCTACACAAGGAAAAGGTTTCAGAATTCAGAAAAATTTAGAGGATGCTCCATGAAGTACCACATTCCCTATTATTAAAGGATGTGCAGATAGGAAGCCAAATGTCTGGATGTTGAGTGTTAAGTGGATGTTGTGTAGGCGATATAGTAACTAAACAGTTCTGTAGATCCTACCAGTCTCAATTATCTTTGATCCAAGAGGTAGGTGGTCTTGGTGGTAGCTATGGATCTCCATGAACAAATTCTGTATAGAGCATGAAGCTTATTCCCATCTGTAGCCCTGAGAAAAATGCAAGAGAATTATGTGATTTAACTAGCAAGAACAGCTTGTGCTAAGATACCGAGCAATTTGAGAACTATTTATTTATTTACATTTCAAATGTTTGCCCCTTTACCAGTTTCCCCTCTGAAAACCCCCTTACCCTGCTTCTATGAGGGTGACCGCCCCACCAGCTACCCACTGCCCTAGCATTCCTCTACACTGGGGCATCAAGCCTTCACAGGATCAAGGGCCTCCCATCCCATTAATGCCAGATAAGGTCCCTTCAGCTACTTCAGACCTTTCCCTAACTCCTCATTTGGTCCCTGTGTTAAGTTCAATGTTTGGCTTTGAGCATCCACATCTGTATTCGTCAGGATCTGGCAGAGCCTCTCAGGAGACAGCTATACCAGGCTCCTGTCAGCAAGCACTTCTTGGCATCCACAATAGTGTCTGGGTTTGGTGTCTGCATGTGGGATGGATCCCTAGGTAGAGCAGTCTCTGGATGGCCTTTCCTTCAGTCTCTGTTCCAATATTTGTCTCTGTATTTCCTTTAGACAGGAGAAATTCTGGGTTAAAATTTTAGAGATGGTTGGGTGGCCCCACCCCTCAACTGTGGAGCCATGCCTAACCTCTGGATATGGTCTCTGACAGGTTCTCTCTCCCTCTTTTGGGGGTATTTCAGCTAATGTCATACCTGTAGGGACCTGGGAGGCTGTTGTTTTCCTGGCATGTGGGACTTTCTAGTTGCTACCCCCAGTTCCTCATCTTCCATTACTACATACTTCTGTTCAATTTCCTGACCCTCTGTACATCTCTTCCATCTCCTCCCATACCTGATTCTTCCCCTATTCACCCCCCCATCTTCTCTTCCTCCCAAGTCCCTCCCACCCTCTACTGCCCTTGATTATTTTGTTCCCCCTTCTAAGTAGGACTGTAGCATCCACTCTTTGGTATTCCTTCCTTTTGAACTTCATGTGGCCCCTGAGTTGTATTGTGGGTATTCCATACTCTTTGTCTAATACACACTTTTAAAGACTATGAACCTCAAGGAGGGTGAATAAATGCAGCCTCTCATCACAGAGAAAGCAGCTTAAACCCGAGGCAAGCTCATTTCTTAGGACGAATTTTGAAATGTTCACATTTTTTTCTGAACTCAACACACAAATGTGTTTTAGTTCCATATTAATGTCAGCTGATGTAGAGAAAAGGAGTAACGGCACTTTAAGATGCAGGACACACCAAGAAAGGATGAGGAAGTTGGCAAAGGGGAGAGCATCAAGTGGAAGGGTCATGTATTTCATTTGTCTACCCCCTTGACTTTTCCTCCTTCCATTTTGCCTCAAAGAGCCCCATCTCCATGAGCACTGAGTTTTTTTTTTATCTGTAAAGGAGGTGGTTGGGGAAAAAAAACTCTGTGCCTTTACCCAGCCAATTTTTATTAAGTGTATGCTTAGTAACAGGGCACTGTGTGTATGTCACATCTCAGGTTCTGACTCATCCCTTCATTTTACAAGTTAGTGACCAGATACTCGTGATGCTGCACTGCCAGCTTTCACCTTTTCAAGGCTTACAGGAAAATTCCCCTCAAATAATTTGTTGCATCTCTATCAGATGACTCTTTAGAGAAAGGAACATTAGAATCTCTCTCTCTCTCTCTCTTTCTCTCTCTCTCTCTCTCTAACGTGTGTGTGTGTGTGTGTGTGTGTGTGTGTGTGTGTGTGTGTGTCTGTATAATCAAGGTTTTCCAGGGGCATAAGGATTACAGGTGACAAAGGAGACTACTGTGAAATTACACAATCTTGCTTTAAGGATGACTGGATCTTGACTCATATTCTCTGAGTCATTTTTCCCTTCTCCCTCAGGATTTATGGAAAGAAGTGATAAGAAGCTCTCTAAATTCTGTTCTCAAACCTGTTTTAGGCATGACTTTTGTTCTCAGCTACAAAAAAATTCTCAAGACAATGTAGCCTAAGGAATGCTAACCATCAAACTATGCCATAGAATAGATGGGAAGAGTAGCTATAAGCCTTGTTCTTTCTGGTGCATGATAACTATTTCTCTCAAAATCAGCCTATCATAGAAAGGTTGCTTAGGATATCTTCATCCTTTTGGTTTGTATAAAACCTTTATTATTAAAAAGAATATGCATGTTTTATTATGCATCTTATTTTTATTGGACATACAAACAACTCTACGGAAAATTTTCAAATGTCCATGAACACTGAACTAAAGAATTAGTAACAATGATAACTCAGTATTAGGATGTTGTAATATAAAGAAAAAAATCAGGGGCAATTTCATTTAAGTTATATGCACACACACGACACACGAGAGAGAGAGAGAGAGAGAGAGAGAGAGAGAGAGAGAGAATTGTCATAGGTTTTACCTTTTACCTGGATTGAACACTAAATAGAAATAAATCTTTGCAGTTATTTTGAAGAATTACATATATGTTTAGGTAGTGTGTGTGTGTGTGTGTGTGTGTACATGGTCGTGCACATGTGCATATATATGCACACACATGGAACAGCATTTCATGTATCTCATGCTGGCACCAAACCCCATGCAGCTCACTTGATATCAAAATCCTCACCCTCTGGCTTCTACTTGTCGAAGCCACACACCCAGCTCTGTTTTGCTATGTTCATAATAAAGAACAGATTTATGTTAAAATCATACTCTGCTGTAAATTCTGGCCCTTGCCAAACAGATAACCTTTGCAACTCACTTCCAGTCTTTGAACTCCAGTATTTTCATTTATAAAATTCTAGAACAAAATGGCTGTTCCCAAAAAGCTATTGGGAAGATTAAGGACTTTGTGTGGAAAGAGCTTTGAGTAATGATTGGCTCACAGTAAGTGCCTCTTTATGTATTCTTTTCACTATTCCCATTATTTTGAGAAGTTTACTTGTCTCATGGTTCCAAGTTGTTTTTTTTTTTTTTAATTATAAATGTAAAAATAAAAGGCAACAGCTTTCTGCTGCAAGAGGTCTGCTGCCTTTTATTTCTCCTAGTTTGGTTATGGACTGGAAATTAGGAATACATCATTGCTTGTTAGAACATGTGCACCAGAGTCAGGAGCACCAAGCACTTGTTTATAATGTACATTTTGAGACCCAACTCTATCAGCGCACCAGAGAATGCTGTCTAGAAATAGGTTATTTTAAATGAGGTATCCAGAGAATTCTCAGGCAGACAAGCTGGAGACTGAACATAACAGAACAGAGCAAGCCTGGTGTGATTTAGCTTACTTGAAAGCAATAATCCTGTCTATAAGAATATGTTATACATAGCCACTGATCTCCCAGGATAGGATCTTATTTAACGGCCACAAGCAGTCTCAAAATGCAACTTCTAGTGTGTGCTCAACTTTTAGTTCAGATACTGTGGCCCATGCAATTTTTGTTAAATTATTGGTCAGTGCATACTAGAAATGGAATCAGGCATGCCTGGCCAGATTCTGATTATGCCAGGGAGTTTTTAGCCTGTCTGAATGTAAGTTCTTCCTTGTTTGACAATTTTTTTCCCTGAGAAATTCTTCTCAGAATATTTACCATCATGTGAGTCAAAGATAACCCTGGTCACTCCAAGCAAGACTGAATATCTCAATGGGCAAGACTGCCTACTAGCTATCTAGGAGTGTGGGTGAATGCCAGTGTGTGGGTTTGATGCGCATGGAATTAGCTTCTAACTCAAACTTTATTTGCAAGTGTATAGATTCACCTAAATCCACACCATAATCCTGCTCTGTAAGAACATCCAATACTTAGCTCCAGAATAGAGATTCTTAAGGAGACAGAAACAGGTTTATTAAGCAAACAAATATACAAACAAATAAATAAGTGAAAGATGGAAACTTTGACTGGAGATAGTTCAGATGAATTTTGTGTCACATTCTAACCTCAGGAAAAGCTAGTTATTACCACTAAAAGCATAGTTACTTAATAGATCATGAGACAGATTCTCTCTTTGCCCATGCACAAATGCAAAATCATCTACACACCTGCAATGATATGATGATATCTCTATAAGTAGCATTGTGAGCAATGGAACAACATATATTTTGCCACATGATGTAATATTTTCAAAACTTCATGGAGAGTACTTGAACAGATGCACTAAAGATCCAAACAATTTAAAAAAATTGCCTGAGATAATACATTGCTTCCATGACAAAATATAATTCAGGTTGATATAGTTCCATTTAAACAAAAGTTAAGATAATTGTGTAATGATTAAAGCAAGGCAGAATGGTGAGTTACCATTAAACAATGTCAAAATAAATTGCAAAGGAGGCTTAAAGGAAAGTACAAGTGGAGTCTTTGGGTAACAAGTTTCAAAGTGATCTGTGGCAAACATGTGTTGGAGAATAGTTTTGATAGGTGGCACTGACTTGGGTAAAGAAAGCAGAAAGCATGCTAGGCTATGCAAGGAGGCAGGCATTCCAGACATGTAAAAGCAAGACAAGGCATTGAAGAAGTTCCCTGTAATGGGGGATAAAGAAAAGAACT
This sequence comes from Mus minutoides, assembly GCA_902729485.2. Lineage (NCBI taxonomy): Eukaryota > Metazoa > Chordata > Mammalia > Rodentia > Muridae > Mus > Mus minutoides. Next base: position 106,090 of record LR751902.1, on the reverse strand, counting down.
CAAACTTTGGTGTTAAAAAGTAAAGGAGTAATTCTTCTGCCAACTTTCTGCCCACATCCTTCAGAGCTGCTGATCCAGAAACACACAGATGTGCTTATCTGAAAATATACAGCTCAAGGATATCCATTAGAGGCCTGCCACACCAGGAGCACTGAGGTTAGGTCCCCTCTCAATACCTACTCCAACAAGAATATCCAGGGACCAAAGCCATCCAGATAGCTAAAGGTCCTTGAAAGAATACAATCAACAAAAGCCAGGGCAATTTTATACCTTCAGAGCACAGCTACTCTATTACAGCAAGCCCTAGTTATCCTAACACAATTGAAGTACAAGAAAATGGCCTTAAATCCAATCTTATAAAGATAATAGAGGTCTTAAAAGAGGAAATGAATAAATTCCTTAAAGAAATACAGGAAATTACAACCAAGAGGAGAAGGAAATAAATAAAAGTTCAAGACGGGAAAATGAAAATAGAAGCAATAATTAAAAAAAAAACCAAAAACCCGAGGGATTAATGGAGATGGAAAACTTTGGAAAGAGAATAGGAACAGATACAAGTATCACCAACAGAATCCAAGAGATAGAAAAGAAAATCTCAGGCATAGAACATGCAATAAAAGAAGTTCTTATATCAGTCAAAGATGTTAAATCTAAAATATTCCTGACACAAACATTTTGGAAATGAGGAATGTCATGAGAAGATTGTCAGGAACCATCTTAGGAGACTCTAAAAACTAGTAAGTTATCTTCCTGAGATGGGTCTGCCTTGGATTAAAATCTATGACAGATTTGCTTCAATAGGAAAGGGACAGGAGAAATCAATTTTTGGAAAGATTCCTGCTATTAATATGATTTCCTGTTATCATTAAATATGTAACAATCACTAGGTATTGACCCACCCTTTTGGGTAGATCTCTGCAGACATGTAACAATGTACAATCCTATAGTAATGCTATATAGACAAATAAAAAATGATTCTATAGAATTCCTGACTAGATTCAAATAATTTTAGGAAGGTTTTTAGAGAGGGTCTTAGTTGCTAGAAACATGTAATAAAGTTAGAATAAAAAAAGAATGTGCCTACTCCTCAGAATAGTAAGTAAAAGCTGCATAATAAAAAATACAATGAGCTTTTATAATTACATTAAAAGAGAAATAGACTTGGGACAACTTTGCATTCAAGGAAAAACATTCAGGTCCAAGGATAAAGTCACAGGTGTGTACTATGATAAGGCAAGGCCATGCAAAAATGTTGCTTTGAACTTTTAATGAGTACATTATAATAAAACACTGCTCTGAACTTAATCTCAACATCCTTCTGTAAGCTCCATTTTATGTAACATTTTATCTCTAGGGTAATTTTATAAAGAACTTTTTGTCTAAGGAGGTATAAAAAGATCAGATAAAATAAATAAAGTTGTTGGTTGACTGCTTTGACTTGGGAAGATTTTCCCTATCTACTCATTCATCCATTTGCATATGTCTGCTTGTCTATATACTTGTGTGTAGGTATATATGTATGTACATAAGCATGCATGAATACTTATGGAGTTGATTGTGACAGACAATCGTATCCGGCCAGAGTGTGAGTGTATAAATGTTTGAATGTAGATATTTCTGAGCATAATTATCTGAACAAAATATCTTAATTCTTTTTCTTTCCTTCCTCTCTGGTTCTCAAAGAATCAACCAGCCCAGCCAGAGAGGGTTCTGTCTAACTCACCAGAGAAAGGAGCACCAGCAATAAATCTTTTCACTTAATCCCCTGCTGCTTTATGATGAGGTGTTAAACAGTTTCTCATCTCAGAAGAACTCAGAGAAGGCAGGTCAGCTACTGAAGCATAGTGACGTAGACTTGAGACAGGTAAAGGTTTCATTGTTATAAAGCAACCCTAAATATCTCATAAGAGCAAGTCTTACCTCCGCCTGTGCTCTTCCCCTTCTGCTGCCTCAAGAAGACCCAAACCACTGGGCCTGGCCCCAAAGCAAAAAGACCTAACCTAAGAATAATAAGAATAGAAGAACATGAAGAATCACAGCTCCAAGGACCAAAACACATTTTCCAAAAAATCATAGAAGAAAATATTCCCAATCTAAAGAAAGACATGCCTATTACAAATGTAAGAAACTTAAAGACCAATTAGACTGGACCAGAAAAGAAAAAAAAAAAATCCTGCTGCCACAACATAATAATCAAAACACAAAATCTACAGAACAAAGACTATTAAAAGTGGCAAGGGAAAAAAGGCCAGGTAAAATACAAAGGCCAACCTATCAGAATTATACCCTACTTTTCAACAGAGATTCTAAAAGATAGAAGTGCCTGGACAGATACGCCGCAACCTCCAAAAAGCACAGGTATCAACCTAGACTACTATACTCAGCAAAACTTTCAACCACCATAAATGGAGAAAACAAGATACTTTAAGACAAATCAAAATCTAAACAATATCTGTTCACAAATCTATTCCTACAGAAAATACTAGAAGGAAAACTCCAACCCAAGGAAGATAACTACATCCAAGAAAACACAAGAAATAAGTAATTTCATAACAGGAAAGTACACACATACACCAACGCCAACAACATCATAATAACAAGAAATTGCAATCACTGGTCATTAATATTTCTCAACATCATCTCTCAACATCAATGGGCTCAGTTCAGCAACAAAAAGAAAGAGGCTAACAGAATGTATGCAAAAGCAGGATTCATCACTCTGCTAGATACAAGAAACACACCTCAGCCATAAAGATAGACAATATCTTTGAGAAAAGGGCAGGAAAAACCTTTTCTAAGTAAACAGACCCAAGAAGCTGAAGTACCCATTCTAATATCTAATAAAATAGACTTTCAACCAAGACTAATCAAAAGAGGCAGGGAAGGTCACTTCATACTCATGAAAGGAAGAAAATCTACCTGGATGATATCTCAATTCTGAATATCTATGGCTCAAACATAAGGACATGCACATTTGTAAAAGAAACATTGATAAAGCTTCAATTGTATATCACATAAGGACACGCACATTTGTAAAAGAAAGATTGATAAAGCTTCTATTGTATATCACACCAACACATTAATAGTGGGAGACTTCAACATACCACTCTCACCAATTGACAGGACATCCAGAGAAAAACTAAACAAAGAAATAATGAAACTAACAAACATTTTGAATTAAGCAGTCCTGTGACCTCTAAGGAAATAAAAGCATTAAAAGTCTCCCAACCAAAAGGAGCCCAGGGCCAGATGGTTTTAACACAATTCTACCAGGCTTTCAAAGAAGAGCTAATAACAATACTCATCAAACTGGTCCACAAACAGAACCAGAAGAAACACTGCCAAACTCATTCTCTGAGTCCACAGTCACCCTGATACCTGAACCACACAAAGACCCAACAAAGAAAGAACTTCAGACCAATTTTGCTTATGAACGTTGACGCAGAAATACTCAATAAAATACTCACAAATAGAATCCAGGAATACATCAAAAACATCATCCACAAAAATCAAGTAGGCTTCATCCCAGAGATGTAGGAATGGTTCAACATATAAACATCCACTATATAAACAAACTGAAAGAAAACACACAATATCATCTCATTAGATGCTGAAAAATCCTTTGACAATAACCAATACACCTTCATGTTAAAAATTTTAGAAAGATCAGCGATATAAGAAACATATCTAAACATAATCACAATAATATATAGCAAGTCAAGGACAACATCAAATTAAATGGAGAAACTTAAAGCAATTCCACTAAAATCAGGGGCAAGACAAGGCTGACTATTCTCTCCCTATCTATGGAATATTGTACTTGAACTCCTAGCTAGAGCAATAAAGCAACTAATGGAAATCAAGATGATAAAAATTGGAAAGGAAGAAATCAATGTATCACTATTTGTGAATGATATGATAGCATACAGAAGCAACCCCAAAATTCTACCAGATAACTCATACAGCTTATAAAACACCTTCAGCAAAGTAGCTGGTCACAAAATTAACAATAACAAAAATCTGTAGCTCTCCTTTATACAAATGATAAATGAGTGGAGGAAGAAATTTTTAGGGATCAAGCTCCCATTACAATAGCTATGAATAATTAAAATATCTTGGGATACCTCTAACCAAGCAAGTGAAAGACTTATATGACAAGAACTTCACATCGATGAAGAAATTGAAAAAGAGATTCTAAGATGGAAAAAAAATCTCCTGCGCTCATGCATACGAAGGATTAACATAGTGAAAATGGCCATTTTACCAAAAGCAATCTATAGATTCAATGCAATTCCCATCAAAATACCAAAAAAAAAAAAAAAAATCTTTATAGACCTTGTCAGAGCAAATCTCCACTTCATATGGAAAAAATAAAAAACAAAGAATTGGTAAAACAACACTGAAATATAAAAATAAATAAATAAATAAACCTTCTCCAGGAATCAACATCCCTGACCTCTGTCTGTACTACAGAGTAATAGTAATAAAAACTGCATGGTACTGGTATAGGAACAGTCAGGTTGGTCAATGGAATCAAATTGAAGACCCTGAAATAAACCCACAATCCTATGCACAGTTGATATTTGACAAAAAAGTCAAAACCATACAATGGAAAAAAAATATATCTTCAACAGATGGTGCTAGTCTAGCTGGATGTCTGAATTAAGAAGAATGCAAGTGCATCCATATCTATCACACTTCTCATAACTCAAGTCCAAGTGAGTTAAAAAAACTCAACATAAAACCAGATACATTAAATCTAACAGAACAGAAAGTAGGGTGAAGCATTGATCATTTGTACAGGAGACAACTTCCTGAAACAATGGCTTAGGCTCTAATAACAATTTATAGAAAAGTCCTCATGAAACTGAAAAGCTTCTGCAAGGCAAAAGACACTTTCAATAGGAAAAAGTTGGGAAGATTGGCAAAGGATCTCCACCATCTCTACATGTAACAAAGGGCTAAAATCCAAAATATATAAAGAACTCAGAAGTTAGACACCAACAACCTAAATAAAGAAATTAAAAAATTGGGTACAGTGCCTAAAGAAAGAATTCTCAGCAAAGGACTCTTAAAAGTCTGAGAAGCACTTAAAAAATATTCAACATCCTTGGTTATCAGAGAAATGTGAATCAAAATGATACTGAGATTCTATCTTACATACATCAGAATAGCTAAGAGAAAAAGCTCAAGTGATAACACATGCTGGTAAGAATGTGGAGCATGGGGAAAATTCCTCCATCACTGGTGGGAGCGCAACCTGTACAACCACATTAAAAAATCAACATGGCACTTTCTCAGAAAACTAGAAATAGTTCTACCTAAAAGATCCAGCTATTCCATTCCTGAGCATATAGCTAAATGATACCCCACTGTACCACGGGACACTTTCTCAACTATATTTATAGCAGTTTTATTCATATCAGCCATGTAGAAAGCTCTTGGAGCTGCTTCTAGAAATCTGGCAAGAATTTATCATTGGGCAAAGACATGGAAGTAGGCTCAGGCAGGAATTTGACACTGACTAGGACAGGGAAGTAGGCTGAAGATCTTGATTATCCTGATAAGTCCTTGAATACCACAAGATTTTGTTTATTGCCTTGTCTGTTCCTTAACTATATTTGCTTATTGTCTTGTCTGTTCCTTGACCTAGAACTGCTCATATTCTTTGCATGTACTTATAATGATATAAAAGCAGACTGGAAAAAAAAAAAACCTGATTCAGCTTCAGAACTGTCTAGGGTCATGTTATAGTATTGTCTAATTGTCTTTTTCTTTTCAATCCCCACTCTCTCCCTGGAGAATCCTTCGACTGAGATGATTTTGTCACAGCTAGAAACTGGAAAGAACCTATGTCTCTCAACTGAAGAATAGATAAAAAAAAATAGTACAACTACACAATTAAACACTCTTCAGTCATTAAAAATAAAGATATCAAGAAATTTTCAGACAAATTAATGGAATTTGCAAATATCATCTTGAGTGAGGTAACCCAATTCCAAAAAGACAGAAGAATATACCCACCCTACACCCCACAGACCCAAAGAAGGTAGACAAGAAGGAAGGACCAAGAGAGGATGCTTGAATATCACTTAGAAGGGGGAATAAAATGGTTGTAGCAGGAAGATGGAGGGAGGAAACTGGGTGGGAAAGACGACATGAGTGGAATGGGGGGAGGGTTCAGTATCAGGTGAGTGGAGAGACAGGAGAGGGCAGAGTGCCAGGAGAAAGAATGGAATCTGTAGCTGGGGGGTGGGGGTGGGGATGGGGGTGGAGGAATATCTTGAGTACATGCCAGAGACCTGGGATGAGGGAGATTCTCAGGAATCAGTGGAGGTTACCTTAGGTGAGACTCACAGCAGTGGGGATATGGAATCTGAAGAAGCTACTTCTTGTAACCAGGCAGGAACCTCATTGGAGAGATAGAGACACCAACTCACCCCAACAAACAAACAAACAAACAAACAGGAAAGAAAAGTAGAGAAGTTGTGCTTTCAGGAGACTGTGATTAGCATTATATGCCCCAGTACAGAGGAACACCAGGGCCAAGATGTGGGAGTAAATGGGTAAGGGAGCAGGGTGGGGATGGGGAGGGTAAAGGGAACTTTCTGGATAACATTTGAAATGTAAATGAAGAAAATATCTAATAAAAATTGAAAAAAAAAACCCAGAAGAATTCTGGGTGCTGAATCTCTCTCTCATCTCTGTCTCTCTATCTCCCCTCCTTCTCTCTCTCTCCTCCTCTCCCTGTAAAATTTGTGCAACTAGAGAATCTTACAAGCACATACCTTTGTTGAATAGAGACCATGAACTAGACATTGTGCTGTAAGACTTTTAGTCTCCTCAGAACTGTTTTGTTGTTGCATGTAAGGTAGAAGCTGTCAGAGGACTGATCTGGTGTGTTGAGCTGACAGATGGAGGAGGGGGACCAGATAGATGGCTATTACTATGGTCCAGATAAACAATCCTGGAAGTCTATAGTCACCTATATTCAATTTATGGTGCACCTCTCTCTGTGTAGTACTTTTCTCCTGCCATGTCTCCCAGAGGCCTGTCTTCTGAAGGGCTTTAAGTGCATTTACTGTCTGGTTATATTTTTCTTTTCTTTTTTTTTAATATTAACTTATCATTTATTTATTTGTGTGTTTCCAAATGATATTTGTATGTGGTTATCTACATGCTACAATGCACATGTTAGGGACAGAAAACATCTTTGAAGAGTTGGTTCTTTCATCTTGATGTGGATCCTGGGATTGAATTCAAGGCAGTAGGTTTCTGTGGCAAGTGCTTTTACCCACAAAGTTCTGATAACCCTGTGTCATCCTTGATGTCATCATCGTCATCATCATCATCTCCTCATTGTCATTATTCTCCTCTTCCTCTTCTTCAAAATTTACTAATTTAAAGTGCGTGTGCGTGCCTCTGTGTGTGTGTTTTCTCAGATGCATGCTTGCAGCACCACACATATCATGGTTTCAGGTGCCCAAGGAGGCAAGTGACAACGGATCCTCTGGAGCTGGGATTGCAGGTGATTGTGGGCCACATGACATGAACACCTCATGTCCTCAGCTGGGACTTAGGTTCTTTAGAAGAACACCTCATGTCATGTTAGCTGCCGAGCCATCCCTCCAGTCTCCTCACTCCACTCTGGAAAGGTGATAAAATGAGAATTACATAGAGGCTTAGTACCATTGTTCACATCATCTAAAAATCAGTATCTGCACACAGCTGTCCAGTGTTCCTCAACACAGAGGTTTGACAGGAGATCCTAATCTGCCCAAAAATCTTTCCTGCTTAATCCTAAATCCTGAATCAGCTAAATTGACAGATGCAACCTAAAAAATAATCTGTTCTGCTTACACTATTAAATGTCCCTACAGGTGCAAACACATTGCAGATTCACTTTTACTTCTCTGCTCAAGGAAAAATATGTTTAATATTTTTTACCCTTTTTTTGGAAAAACAATATGTTGCCTTACTTTGATACTGACATCCAAAATAGTTTGAGTTGGATAATGCTGACAGAGACATTATACTCATACAATTCTGCTTCCTCAAGAGAATTATTCAATTCTTACAAACTACTGAGGAGTCTGTGTGCACAAATGCTTTCTGTGGTTTTATAAATATCCAGACAAATTCTCTTTCTATTTTTTAACACTTACAGAGGCTCTGTGAGTAAACAAATTATTCCATTAAAATTCTACAAGCAAGCTGAGAGAGTAGCTCCATAGGTAAGAACACTTGCTGTACAAGCATGATGCGCTAAGTTTAGATCTCCAGAATGCACAAAAAATACTAGTATCCTGTGGAAGGCTAGTAGGGCCTATTGGCTTCCATCCAAGTTCTAGGTTCAGTGAGAGACCCTATCTCAAGTAAATGCACTGAAGCTTGATGAATCGAGATACCCAGCATCCTTCTTTGGCTTCTGTATGCATACATAAGTGTATGTTTCATACGTCCATGTGTACATATATCATCTGCATACGCATAAAAGAAACTTTACTAAAGCTCAAAGCACACAGTGCACCCCACACAATAAGATTGGGAGATTTCAACACCCAACTCTCAGCAATGGACAGATCATGGAAACAGAAACTAAACAGAGACACAGTGAGACTAACAGAAGTTATGAACCAAAATGATCTAACAGATATTTATAGAACATTTCATCCTAAAGCAAAAGAATATTCCTTCTTCTCAGCACCTCATGGTACCTTCTCCAAAATTGACCATATAATTAGTCACAAAACAGGCCTCTACAGATACAAGAAGATTGAAATAATCCCGTGCACCTGATCATATCTCCACAGATTAAGACTGGTATTAAATAACAACAAAAACAATGGAAAACACACATACACATGGAAGCTGAACAATGTTCTATGCAATGATAACTTGGTCAAGGAAGAAATAAAGAAAGAAATTAAAGACTCTTTAGAATTTAATGAAAATGAAGACACATCATACCAAAACTTGTGGGACACAATGAAAGCAGTGGTAAGAGGAAAACTCATAGCTCTAAGTGCCTCCAAGAAGGAACTGGAGAGAGCTTACAATAGTAGCTTGACAGCACACCTGAAAGCTCTAAAACAAAAAGAAGCAAATATACCTGAAAGGAGTCGACAGCAGGAAATAATCAAACTCAGGGCTAAAATCAACCAAATAGAAACAAAAAGAATTATACAAAGAATCAACAATACCAGGAGCTGGTTCTTTGGGAAAATCAACAAAGTAGATAAATCCTTAACCTAGACTAACCAGAGTTCACAGAGACAGTATCCAAATTAATAAAATCAGAAATGAAAAAAAAATATTGGAAACCATGGAAATCCAAAAACCATCAGATTCTACTAAAAATGTTTATACTCAACTAAATTGGAAAATCTGGATGAAATGGACAATTTTCTAGACACATACAAGGCACTAAAGTTAAAATAGGATCAGATAAACCGTCTAAACAGTCCCATAACCCCTAAAGAAATAAAAGCAATCATCAATAGTCTCCCAACAACAAAAGAAAAGCCCAGGACCAGAAGGGTTTAGTGGAGAATTTTATCAGACCTTTAAAGAAGACCTAATACCAATACTCTTCAAACTATTCCACAAAATAGAAATAGAAGGAATACTATACAATTCACTCTATGAAGCCACAATTACACTTACACCTAAACCACACAATGACCAAACAAAGAAAGAGAACTTCAGACCAATCTTCCTTATGAAACTGATGCAAAAATAATAAAACTCTTGCCAACTGAATTCTAAGAACACATCAAAATGATCACTCACCACAATCAAATAGGCTTCATCCCAGGAATGCAGGGATGGTTCAATATACGGAAATCCATCAACTTAACACACTACATACACAAACTCAAAGAAAAAAATCACATGATCATTTCACTAGATGCTGAGAAAGCATGTGACAAAATTCAGCATCCTTTCATGTTAAAAGTCTTGGAAAGATCAGGAATTCAATGTCCATACCTAAACATATTAAAAGCAATATACAGAAAACCAGTAGCCAACATCAAACTAAATGGAGAGAAACTTGAAGCAATCGCACTAAAATCAGAGACTAGACAAGGCTGCCCTCTCTCTCCCTACCTATTCAATATAGTACTTGAAGTCCTAGGCAGAGCAATTCGACAACAAAAGGAGATCAAGGGGATACAAATTGCAAAGGAAGAAGTAAAAATATCACTATTTGCAGATATGATCGTATACTTAAGTAACTCCAAAAATTCCACCAGAGAGCTACTAAAGCTGATAAACAACTTCAGCAAAGTGGCTGGATATAAAATTAACTCAAACAAATCAGTAGCCTTTCTCTATAAAAGGATAAACAGGCTGAGAAAAAAATTAAGGAAATGATACCCTTCACAATAGTCACAAATAATATTACATATATTGGTGTGACTCTAACCAAGGAAGTAAAAGATCTATATGACAAGAACATCAAGTCTGTGAAGAAATAAATGGAGGAAGATCTCAGAAGATGGAAAGATCTCCCATGCTCATGGATTGGCAGGATTAATGTAGTAAGAATGGCCATCTTGCTGGAAGCAATCCCCATCAAAATTCCATTCTATAAAATCTTCATAGAGTTAGAAAGAGCAATTTCCAAATTCATTTGTATTAACAAAATTTCAGGATAGCAAAAGCTATTCTCAACAATAGAACTTCTGGTGCAATCACCATCCTTGATCTCAAGCTATATTACAGAACAATAGTGATAAAAACTGCACGGTACTGGTACAGTGGACAGACAGGTAGATCATTGGAATAGAACTGAAGACCCAGAACTGAACCCACACACATATGGTCACTTGACATTTGAAAAAGGAGCTAAAACAATCCAGTGGGGAAAAAAAAAAAGAAAGCATTTTTAACAAATGGTGCTGGTTCAACTGGTCAGCATGTAGAAAAATGCTAATTGACCCATTCCTATCTCCTTGTACAAAGCTCAAGTCCAAGTGGATCAAGGATCTCCACATAAAACTAGATACACTGAAACCTATAGAGAAGAAAGTGGGAATAGCCTTGAACACATGGGTAGAGGGGAAAATTTCCTGAAGAGAACACCAGTGGCTTATGCTCTAAGATCAAGAATCGACAAATAGGACCTGATAAAATTGCAAAGCTTCTGTACGGCAAAGGACACTGTCAATAGCACAAAAGGCAACAAACAGATTGGGAAAAGATCTTTACCGGTCCTACATCTGATAGAGGGGTAATATTCAATATATACAAAGAACTAAAGAAGTAGACTCCAGGGAATCAAATAACCCTATTAAAATGGGGTACAGAGCTAAACAAAGAATTTTCAATTGAGGAATGTCAAATGGCCAAGAAGCACCTAAAGAAATGTTCAACATCCTTAGTCATCAGGGAAATACAAATCAAAACAACCCTGAGATTCCACCTCATACCAGTCAGGATGGCTAAAACCAAAAACTAAGGTGACAGCAGATGCTGGCAAGGAGAAAGAGAAACACTCCTCCATTGCTGGTGGGATTGCAAGCTGGTACACTCTGGAAATCAGTTTGGCGGTTCCTCTGAAAATTGGGGATAGTATTACCTGAGGACCCAGATATACCACTCCTGGGCATAACCCTAGAAGATGCTCCTACATGTAATAAGGACATATGCTCTACTATGTTTATAGCAGCCTTTATTTTTAATAGCTAGGAGCTGGAATGAACTCAAATGTCCTTCAACAGAGGAATAGATACAGAAAATGTACATTTACACAATGGAGTACTATGCAGCTATTAAAAACAAAGAATTTATGAAATTCTTAGGCAGGTTGATAGAACTAGAAAATATCTTCTGAGGTAACCCAATTGAAAAAGGACACACATGGTATGCACTCACTGATAAGTGGATATTTGTCTTTAAACTCCATATAACCAAGATACAATATACAGACCATATAAGGCTCAAGGATAAGGAAGACCAAGTGTGGGTGCTTCAGTCCTTAGAAGGAGAATAAAATATTCACAGGAGCAAATATGGAGATAAAGTATAGAGAGAGTAGAGACTGAAAGAAAGGCCATCTAGATACTGTCCCAACTGGGAATGCATCTTATATACAGTTACCAAACCAGATACTATTGTTGGTGCTAATAAGTGCATGCTGACAGGAACCTGATATGGCTGTCTTCTAAGAGGCTGGGCCAAAGCCTTAGAAATACAGCCAACCATCAGACTGAGTGATAGGTCCCCAAGAGAGGAGTGAGAGAAAGGACTGAAGGAGATGAAGGGGTTTGCAACCCCATAGGAAAAAAACAAACAAACAATATCAACCATCAATCTACCAGACCACTCCCCCCCCAGAGCTCCCAGGGACTAAGCCATCAACAAAGGAGTACACAAGGAGGGACCCATGACTTCAGCTTTATATTTAGCAGAGGATGGCCTTGTCGAGCTTGTCGAGCATCAGTGGGAGGAGAGGACCTTGGTTTTGTGAAGGCTCAATACCCCACTGTAGGGGAATTGAGGTGGGAATGAGAGAGTAGGTGGGTGGGTGGGTGGGTGGAAGAACACCTTCATAAAAGCAGGGGGGATGGGATAAGCACGTTTCAGAAAGGGGGGAAACCAAGAAAAGGGATAATTTTGAAATGTAAACAAAGAAAATATCCAATCAAAAAAATTTTTTTAAAGGAGAATCTTTAAAGGAGAGTCTGTAATCTATGTGCCCAAAGGCTTAATTCTAATACTTTCCAAAGTCATCAGGAGCAAACTAATTCCCTGATGAGAATGCTTGTTTGTATTTATATTAGGATTCTCAGAGCCACAGAACTTATGGAATGAATTGCAGTCTCTCTCTCTCTCTCTCTCTCTCTCTCTCTCTCTCTCTCTCTTTCTCTCTCTCTCTCTCTCCCTCTGTGTGTGTGTGTGTTTGTGTCTATGTGTCTGTGTGTGTCTCTATCTGTGTATTGGAATGATCCAGCTAATCCAAAAATGGCTGTGAATGGAAAGTCCAAGAATCTAGTAGTTGCTCAGTCCCACAAGCTTGGATGCTTCTGCCAGTCTTCTGTATGTGCTGGAATCCTAAAGATGTAGGCTTCAATGCTAGTGAGGAAATGGGTGTGCTGGCAGTGTGAAGGCAAATGGGCAAAGAGCAAAAAAAAAAAAAATCCTTCTTCTGTGTACTTATATAGACTTGCAGCAGAAAGTATGGCCTATATTAAAGATATGTCTCTCTGCCTCAGGCTTTGGATTAAAGATGTGTGTCATCCTGCATTAAGATTCAAAATTAAGTCCTAGTTGCCCAGCTTCAAGATCTGTATCAAAGGTGTGTGTTTTCCTACCTCAAAGGTTCAGACTAGAAATGGATTCATCCAGTTAAAATGAAGCAAAAAATAATCTCTCACAGGTGTGTCCTCTATTTCTGGTTTGTAGTTCATTCCAGATATAGTCAGGCTTACAACCAAGAATAGCCACACAGTCCTTTATGTGAAGGGGTCATCTAACTCTTATTTAGAGATATCCCTCCCCATTGGCTACTTCTATCTGTCCTGGCCACAGCAAGATACATATGGCTCTTGTTTAGGGAACAAATGCTCCTTTAGTCCTCATGAAATACTTAGCCCGTTCCATCCATCATTTTTTAAAAATACTTTTTAGGGATTCACTAGGAGGCTAGGCTCTCTATTATAACAACTCAAAGAGATATACCTTCCCTGGGGTTATAAAAATCTTTATCTTTCAAAACAGTAAAAAAATCACCAGCAACATTCTTGGAAGATGCAGCTAGAGTTTCAAATTCTGTTGCATTTGATTTTTAAAACACACTCTTTCACCATTGATTTTTATTGATTTGCTCCAGGATCATGTATCACTTGCATAGTAGTTGTCACTCTGTGTGGTCATAAAAAGCAACACCAGGCATTGAACATGGCACCAATGATCAACTTTATAGGAATTATACTAGAGGGTAAGAAAGTATCAGTAGTTGAAGCAAAACATACATAGTGATGATACTAAGGGTGTAAGTTTCTACTTTTTTATTATATTATCCCTAGCTGTGATGTCATTTTATTTTGGAGTTTTAATTCTTTAAGTAAACAAATCTGGATGGTCAATGGTCACGTTTTCTGAGAGTTATAGAGTTGTATAATCCCCAGAAGCATTACTCTATTTCTGCCAGCAGATTTAATGATTTATTGGTAGGACTAGTGACTTTGTTATGTGTCTTCTGCCTGATTAGGTTAAACTACATTTCCCAGAATGCCTTTCCCAATTTTTCAGAAAAAGAAAAGTAGGGCAAAGGAGAGGTTTTGTATTTGCTTTTTAAGACTGAATTGAAACAGCAGTTATTTGTAGCTCATGGAAACTCTGTTGATTTATTGACACATCTAGTACATGGCATATCTGTGCTTGCAACCTCTCCACCTTCCTTTCCACCTAACATCAGCATCATTGACTCCTAGTCTATAATGAGATGGACCAGATTGTCCTGGAGGACATCCATATCAGTGGAGTCAGAAGCAGTGGGAACTGATGTAAATTTCAGTTCATCCTCATCTCTTCTATCTGGTTGTTCTCCCATGGACATGGATCTTCCCTTATACCTTTAAGCTACAAGTTAAGATGTGACAATGGACTTAAAGAAGAAATTTAATAATCACTCACAGTTATGAATGCCCACAGTTATGAATTGCCTACAGCATTCCTCAGACCCCCTCAGATGAGTGGCAATAGGTAATAGGTAGATAGATAAGCCAGAGGCTATGGCACATTAAGATTTTGTTGGTTTGATTTTGTTTCATTGCTTTGGCAAAATACCTACAATAATATAAAAAGATAAAATATGAATTTAGACAAGGATTATCATAGGCATCAGTCATTGTGACTTAACTCGTGTGCTTGGGCAAAGTATCATGGCAACAGGATTGCATACCAGAGGAGAGCTAGCTATCAAAAGTAGTGAAAGAGGAAGTGCAGACACAGTATGGATTAGGGACCTGGTACAATCTTCAAATTGGACATCCAGTGTCCAAGTACAGATAAACCCCACCTCCAGAATTCTCTCAGGAAATACCTAAGAATTCAAAACAAGACCCTATGGAGGAATATTTATTAGTACCACAGTATTCCTCATCTGACCCTCAAAGGGTGATGGTTATGCCATATTGAAAAAAATAGATCTGGTCTGACTCTGAGATTTCAGATAATGTTAACAGTTCCTACATTGTTTAAATCTCCAATTTTCCTCTGAGACTCAATGTGGATTCTGTGTAAACAACACCCAGAAGACAAAAGAGGAAACAGAAACCAAGAAACAAAACACTCATCCAACAAAGACAAACTCAGAAATCACTATTAACTCAAACTCAGATGGTTGCACACCAGTATAGGAGCACAGTCAACAACAGTCTGAACAATATGTTACCACAAAAGCCCTTATATACTATGACAGCATTACATGAATATTCCAATGTAGCTGAAACACAATAAAAAGGCCTTAAAATCAACTTTTGGAGGATGATAGAGGTTCTTAAAGAAGTCAAGGAAAAGACAAACAAAAAGTTGGAGAAGGATGAATAATCCCTTAAAGAATGCCAATAAAACCAAGAAAAAGCAAATGAAGGACTGTTCAAGATCTGAAAATGGAAATAGAAGTAATAAGGAAAATAAACTGAGGGAATCCTGGAGATGGAAAAATCTATGTAAGTGAGCAGGACCAACATCATCAAAAGAAAATAAGAGATGAAATGAAGAATCTCAGGAATTGAAGAGAAACTAGAAAAAAATAGATTCATTCATCAAAGAAACTTAAATCTAAAACGATCTTATGACAAAACATTTAGGACATCTAGAACACTAAGAAAAGACAAAACCTAAGAATAATAGTAATAGAAGAAGATGATCCCTCGTTCCAAGGGCCCAAAAATATTTTCAAAAAAATCTTAGAAGAAAATTTCTCTAACCCCCCAAAAGAAATGCTTACAAAGAAGATTACAGAACACCAAATAGATTGGAACAGGAAAAAAAGTCATCCTGCCACATAATAATAAAAACACTAAATGTTCAGAGCCCAGAGATGTTAAAATCTGCAAGGGAGGCCAGGCATGGTGGCGCACGCTTTTAATCCCAGCACTTGGGAGGCAGAGGCAGGTGGATTTCTGAGTTCGAGGCCAGTCTGGTTTACAGAGTGAGTTCTAGGACAGCCAAGGCTACACAGAGAAACCCTGTCTCGAAAAACAAAACAAAACAAAATAAAAAACCAAACCAACCAACCAAACAAACAAAGATAAAATCTGCAAGGGAAAAAGGATAAGTAACATATAAAGGCAGACCTATTAGACACCTGACTTCTCAACAGAGAGTCTAAAATCCAGAAAGGCATGGGCAGAGATGTCTTGCAGATTCTAAAAGACTACAGATGCCAGCCCACACTACTATACCCTGAAAAACTTTCAATAACCATAGAAGGAGAAAACAAGATCTTCCATGACAAAACCAAATTTAAGCAACATATATCTACAAATCTAGCCCTACAGAAGATACTATAAAAAAATTCTAACCCAAGGAGTTTAATTACACCCAAGCAAACACAGGAAATAAAGAATTCCACATGTACAAAATCAAGAAGGGAAGATAACACACACACACACACACACACACACACACACACACACACACACACACATACTACCATCACCAACATAAAAATAACAGGAATTAACTATAATTTCTCATTAATATCTCTCAATATCAGTGGACTCAATTCCCCAATAAAAAGACATAGACTAAGAGAATGGATATGAAAACAGGTTTCAAAATTTGGCTGCATACCAGAAACACACCTGAACACCAATAATAGACATTATCTCAGAGTAAAGGGTTAGAGAAAACATTTTCAAATTAAATGGACCAAATAAGCTGGTATAGTCATTTTAATACCAAAATTGGCTTTGAACTGAAAGTAATGAGCAAAGATGGAGAGAATGCTTCATACTCATCAAAGGAAAATTTACCAAGAATTTCTCAATTCTGAACAACCCAAATGCAAAGGCTCCAACATTTGTAAAAGAAATTTTACTAGAGCATAAATCTCACTTCAAACACCACACATTAGTAGTGGGAGATTTCAATATCCCTCATTCACCAATGGACAGATCATCCAGACATAAATTAAACAAAGAAATAATGGAACTAAAAAGTGTTATGACTCAAATTGCCCCAACGGATATCAACAGAACATTTCATCCAAGCACAAAAGAATATACTTTCTTCTCAGTACCTCCTGCAACCTTCTCCAATATTGACAATACATTTGTCACAAAACAAGTCTCCACAGATACAAGAAAATTGAAATAACTTTCTATATCTTATTAGACTGCTAAAGATTAAAGCTGAACTTCAAAAACAACAGAAACAGAAACTCATGGAAATTGAACAAGCTCTACTCAGTGACCACTGTATCAATGAAGAAATAAAGAAACTAAAGACTTCCTAGAATTTAATGAAAATGAATACATGGCATGTGGTTACCTTTAGGACACAGTGAAAGCAGTGCTATGAGGGTAGCACATAGCTCTAAGTGCACTCATAAAGAAATTTGTGAGGTCTTATATTAGCATCTTAAGAGTACACTAGAAAACTCTATATGGAAGAGCCACAGAGACACCCAACAGTAGACTGCAGAATCAACTAGGCTGGGCCCCTAGGTGCTCACATAGACTGAATTGACAACCAAGGAGATTGTATGGGACTGACCTAGGTCCTCCATGTGTATGTTACAGCTGTGTAGTTTGGTCTTCTTGTGAGACTCCTAACTGTGGATTTAGGAGCTGGATCTGATTCTGTTGCCTCCCTTGGAGACCCCTTCCCCCTTTTGAGTTGCCTTGTCTAGCATTAGAAGTGGAGGTGCCTCGTCTTACTGAAACTTGGTATGCCGGGGAGGGTTGATATCCATTGAGGCTGGCCCTTTTCTGAAGAGAAGTGGAGGATGAAAGAATTGGAGATGGTGGAAGAGAAAAGAGAGTGAGGATCGGAGGTTAAGGAGGAAGGGAAAATTGTGCTTGGGATGTAAAACTGAAAGAAACCCCACTAGTCCAGATTGCAATAGACTTACTAAGGTCATATAGTGTTATAAAGAATGGGTGACCGCTCTCCTCTGTAAGGACAGAATAATATGTTTCATTTAATAGTTAGATCATCTTGGTGCAAAAAGTGACTCATATGTCTTCCTATATGTAGGGAAAATAGCACATTATACTCTATTCACCTGGTGTCCACTATTCTGCATGACAGATTGCCAAATATTCCCTACAGAAGTGAAGTCTGGTCAGCCAAAGTTGACAAAATCCTGTACATTTTTTTTCATTATACAACCCTGAAATACTTTTAACTCCACAAATAGTTAAAGCATTCGTTAGAAAGAAAAACTACCACAGGCAAATAAACTGAACTGAATTAATACTAGGGTACATGCGTATGCTATGCTTACTAAAGATAATAGACACCTAGAAGTATGGAAGACAATGCATTTAGAATATGTAAGCTTTGCTGTGATTTTGAAATGAGGTCCTTGGCAAAACCCTCTTGGAGTGATTGGGGATAGGACCTTTAAAACTAATGCGAGCATTTGTATAACTGTTTGCTACTGGTCATTGGGTTGAATAAAGGGTCACTTCTTTCTCTTAAGGATCACAGAGTTTAATATGTTCTCATTTGTCCCTGAACTTTGGATTCAGTTTCTGTATACTCTCACAGATTCCCATCAATATTTTCTCATCTACAGGCTTGCTGGTTATTTCTTGTTAAGACAGACCCTTCATTGTCTCCAGCAGCTATTGTGTGCCTCCTGGGAAAGGTTGGCACTGCCTCTGGCCTTCTGCTGCCCTCTAGTGGCTACTATTCTCACATATGCTAAGGAGGTTGATGATGGATCTCTGTGGGAGCTGTGATCAATACAAACATCTGTGCAAAGGCTAGGGATGGCATGTGGCCTCATCTATAGTATGTGCCATTACAGCTGATAGGAGCAAGAAAGAAACACTCATTCAACTAATTTAGGGGAAGAGACTCTGCGAGTGAACAGTTCTAATTCTTTTCCTTGACTAAAAGCTGGAAATGTCCTTGGACCTGTCTGCAGTTCTGTCCTCACTGGGTCAAGGTATGCCAGAGGGAGTTCTGGTACATGGTTGCTTATTTTCCCCTAGGTCAGCACCTGTGCCTAGAAGCTGAATGTAAGATATGTCTAAAGGTAAGAAGAGACACATTATGGGTGGACCAACTGGATTGAACACCTCCCCTAGTTTCTACAATAAGTTCTATAAAAAGTCCCTAGATTAGCATCTCAACAATCTTTACACGTCCCTTGGTTCAGCTCCAGCTACACAGGACCCCTGACTTTTCTCTTTCTCTTATGTTCTCCATAAAATTTCCCAAACTCACGCCTCAGTAATCCATTAGTTTCATTCTTCAGACTCTCGAGATAAAATGTGGAGCTACTGACTCCGGAGTTTTTCTATGACTGTGAGATTCTGGCTCCCTGACTCGTAAGTTCAACCCTTCCTGTAGTGAGACAGTCTCCCCTGAACTCAAAGCCCCACCTTCCATCACCCCATTTCATCAGTGGGCTTACCAACTATGCAGCATCCTACCAATCGAGCAAATAGTCAGTGTGCTAGAGGGAGAAGAGCTGGTGATGATAGGGGAGGGGATCATAGTCTCTATTAGAGATGTTTTCCTGGATTGGGATTGAGCAGATGATGTCACAGTGACATGTATTTGGTGTCTCTGACATAATCAAATGGACTCATCTTTAGATACAATGTTAATTTTTTTTTACGGGGGTGGGGATGTTTTGTCTGTTTTTATGTGAACTATTTCTATGGCTGTTTCCAACAGAAGAGGTAGTTGGGTCATCTGAAACTGCAGTTACAGATGTTTTAAACAGCTGTGTGCAAGGGAGCCTAGGAATTGTGGCTCAGGTCCTTTTGGAAGAACAGACAGTGTTCTTAATCATTGAGCTGTCTTTGCAGCCCTCTTAGGCACAATTTTGAAGGTGACAAATTTATAAGCACCCCTCCCCCAATTTCTATTTTTGATTTCCTATAAAAGTGCCCTCAAATGTATTCTCTTGGTGGCAGAGATTTACTCACTTCTTCAAACACACACATATTTAAAATTTAAAAATTGAATGCCTGGTGCCAGAGTTGTTAGGCAGTAGTCTCATCAGTTAGGCCCAAGAGTCACATGTGATGAAAATCAGAGGAAGAATTGTTCAATGTGAGAGAGGAAAAAAAAAGATCTAGTCATCCCTCAAGTTCATCTTGAGGTGCTAACATCATCTTTGGGTTAAATGGGTGGAAGATCCATGCCTAACTCCTGCTAAGTAGTCTTGGCCGAGGTGTGCTTTTACCCACCATGGTTCCAGTGCCTCCTGTAAGAGGGTCTGATAACTTTACAGAATTGTATGAAAACTCTTCTTGGGAGAAAAGTGCCTTCTCTGGCTGGCACCAGGCTTCATCAGTCATTTTCTCATTTCAGTATGAAAGTGCTGAAGTTCCAGTTCCTCGGGAGGCGGGGAGGGGGTGGTCTACCGTCCAATAGTCTGATAATCGAAAGGAAGTGCAAATGATTCTCTTTAGAATGTCTTCATGTCTTCCAGGATGGTTCACCTGCCTAAGTCAAGGTGAGTGGCGCATGCTGAGAACAAAAGTGAGCTCCCTTTACCCTGCTCAGATGAAGTTTAGATTTGAGTTGGTAAAATGTCATCTGTAAAATTACTTACTTAGTTAATCATAAGCAATTAAACTCTGAATGGAAAAATGTGGTTTAGGGAAGGAATTGTGAAAGGAATGATACGTTAGCCAGAAATTAAGGGCTCAGAGATATTGTTCAGACAAAGGACTTGATCTTCGGGAAGGACTGAGCCATCCAGAAAAGAGAAAGAATGTATTCCTATAGAAAGGGAAAGGGGAGTGAGCAGCAGACTAGCCAATGACTGGCCAGCAGACTGCATCACAAATGTCAGTCAGAAATACAAAGGATAACTCTGATTGGAGCAAGGGAAACCTTCAAGGGAAAATTACACCAGTGTTTTAATGGATGGGGTGGGTGTCTATAGACATGGGGAAACTGGAAAATCAGCTTCCTGAGAGCACACCATGAAATCAGTTGCCAAAGCCATTTACAATCAAGTTGCCATGTTTACAGGTCCTTGAAAGGCTGGTTTTAGTCTTTAATAGATGAGAAATGATGCCATTGTCTCCTACAAAATAGCTGAGGTTTTACTCGAACCAAATCTGTTCGGAAATGTTAAGCTGGTTACACAGAACTAATGTGCCTCAAGGTGGTCATTCTCTCTGGATTAAAGCCCTGGAACAATTGTGGCTCCTGTTACAAGGAAAATTACAATGGGCCATTATGGAGAAGGACAAAAATCTCTGTTCCCAGAGGGGGACTGACAAGCGGCAAGTCCCCCTTTGCATGCCAACACAAAAGCCTGATTGCTTCAGATTGCTTGTTTATGCAAATTGAAGGCAACATTAATTCTGAGACTGGAGCTGTGAGGTGGTGGGGATGTTGCTGATTGGCTGGGTTTTGCTCCCGGGCTGGTAACCAAACTGACAAACCCTATCATATTCATCCTGAAAACCTTTAGGAGGAATCTTGCTATTTCATGTCAAACTGGGAGTTTGTTTTTTTACTTTAGGTTTTCAAACTGTAGGAACCACAGCATTCGAGCTTATCAAAGATCCGCTCCCTTACTTTCTTCGTTGCTTCCTTAAATCAGACCTCAGTGAACATCATGACAGATACTCCTGTGACACTGAGCGGGACAGAGTGCAATGGGGACAGACCACCTGAGAATGGCCAACAGACTAGCAGTCAAACCAGGAAGGAGACAACTGATGCAGATGAGACCCAGCCATACTACAGGGTTGAACCCAGTCTTGAAGATTTACCTGAAAAAGAAAATCAAGAAGAAAGTGGAAACACTAAAGGGAACATACTACCTAAAGGGTCTGAAGATGAGAAGGTTCTCAGTGGTAAAGTATTTCTTTTTCTCAGTTTAATTGTTTCGACTTACAAGCTTTTTTAAAATATATATATTAATTAATATTATATAAATAAGCTGAACCCAAGAAATACAGTCCCTCTACACAATAGGGGCTTCCTACCATACTGATTCATGACTCAGGCTTGTCTGATAGCTCTGCAATTCTGCTGTTTTCTCTTCTGAGTCCCTGATTGTTTTCACTGGAAGAAAACAGAATAAAAGCAGCCACCTTTATTGAGTTGTTGCATAATTTCTAAATGGTAATCCAATGGTAACTACTGCTATAATTGTTAGAACCACAGGTCCATCGCTGTTTGAAAAAAGACAACTCAGAATTATAAGATCTTAAAGAGATCTTGATCCATCTAATATTAGTGAATATATATATATATATATATATATATATATATATATATATATAT